>SNQJ01S0091650.1:48511-62263 GCA_010110895.2 Picea sitchensis | reverse complement strand
CAATGGTCTCCAAAAACCTTTTAATCTCCTGATCATATTTAAATACTTGCCATTTTTTTATGTTATCTGGTATAGAGGGTTTTTGTCTTACCTCAATCTCAAATCTTAAATTGGGAAATATTGGAGTTCTGAAATTACTAGTTGTCGATGCTAGAGAATCTTCATGCTGATTCAAGTTTCTAGTTATAAAAGTGGTGTTGAAGGCCAAAAAGAAATTATTAACAAAATACCACACTTCATTTCTATATTTATTTAACCTCTATTTTTTGGTTTGGTAAATATTTTTTATTTGATGGATGATAAGCTCAGAATCTCCAAAAATAGAAATATTGTCAATACCCATATTTTTAGCATCTTTCAATCTCAACAGAAGAGATTCTTATTCACTGATATTGTTGGTTGTATAAAATTCCAATTCGTATGAAAGATGAATGACTTCCTGTGTAGGAGAAATAAAAACAATCCCATCCCTAGAGCCTTCTTTGAAAAAATCCCCATCAAAGAACATTTTCCAGACTGAATTTTCTGTATTTTCTTCAGCTGCAGGTTTAATTTTCCTGAATTATGTTTCAACTATTTGGTCACCAATGTGAAAAATAGAAGAACCAAGTTCATCTTCAACAACATATACGAGATGATTTTTAGTATTTTCATGATCACTCACCAGGTAAGACAAACACAGGTATAGTAGCATAACTGAGGTCCATTTGTAGTGTACCTCCTACTTTCTTATCCCATGATCTTGACAATAGAATCCCAAATTTAGGAGGTATATCATCCATAATCACATCCAACACCACATTTTTCATAAATAACTAAGATAAAGTGACAACCATGTCTTTAATGACTCCTAGACATTTAACCTTTCCAGAGTCAAATGAATATAGGTCCAGATAATTCTTAGTGATGTCTAAAACTAACTCATCCATTACCACCTTTGGCATTACATTGTGTGAAGCTCCTGAATCCATTAAACTATTATGCAATATTTTTTCATGAATGTTCAGGGATATGTAGAAAGGAGGAGAAGCATAAAAAATATCTTCAATACGTGGACCAATGGTTATGGAAGGGTTTTCATCTTCAAGATTTATGGTATTTGAAAAAGTAACATGAACAAGAGGCTGCAATGCTTTCAGGACAGATTTTCTAAAAGGATAAGTTTTCATCAATTCTACTGGAGGTATGGGTATTTTAATTTTATTGATTTCATTTTCCAAGATGAAAGAAGAAACTTGCTTCTCATATTCCTTCACCTCTGTAGTGCTAACCTTGACAGGTTGTTTTTGTTGCTGATCAATTTTAACCCTAGAACCTTCTTTACTGAACCTTGATTTGACTAGAGCATTTGTATTTTTGGTTTGAACACGTATATATGTTTTTGATCCATTTGATCTTGACCTAAGATCATACTTTTTCCTTTTAGGTTCCTTCTGGGAAATATCTTCAGCATATTCTTCCTCAAACTGATTTAGTATAAGAGCATCCTCATAATCTTGTTGTGTCGGATGAGTGGGAGGTGATCCTGTATCATTTAAATGAACTGTGGAATCTTCCTCAGTGTCATCAATTTCCTCAACTTCTTCCACTGCATTATTTTGAAAAGGAGGCAGAACCTTTTGATCCTATTCATTTATCCTTTCCCTGGGAAAAATTTGAGGAACATTGTTAGGCCTTCTGAATTGATTGTGGTTTTTGTATCCTCCTTCCTATGTAGGCCTGCTAGGTTTTTTTGTTTCCATCTTCAACCTGGACATTTTGGATGTCAATGTTTTCAACATTTTGGCCATTTCATGAATATTGGAGTCAGATGTTATATGAGAAGAAGAAGGAAGTTCTTCTCTCTATTTTTTCTTGTATCTATCACCCCTTGATTTCAATTTATTTGTTGCCAGTATATTGGATTCTACTTCAATGGTTGCTTCCTGCATCAAAATCAAAGTAATAAGCCTTCTTTCTCTCAAAAACAAAGAAAACTCAGCATCAAAGGAATTGGAAAAAGCAATTTTGGTTGATGTTTTTGTGGCTTTGATTTCATCTAGAATTTTACTATACATTTTATTAAATATTTTGGTAAAATCAGATATAGATTCTCCTTGTTTTCTTTTCAAAGCACCAAACTCAATGATATAATACAAGTAATCTTTCTTATCTCCCTAATGTCTCAAAAAGGTATCATCTAGTGCATCAATATCAACAATGGAATTAGAAGGTAGACTTCTAAACCATTTCCTTGCTTCTCCATCTAGACTTTGCACAAAAAGTCTCATCCATCCAAACATATGCATGCTCCACATTAAAATTATCTTCAAAATTGTAGAAAGAATTTAAGTGTTCTTCAGCAGTGACTTCCCCCTCTCCATTGAATCTTGGCAAATAATTAATATAATCATTAGGTGGGAAGGCATACAATACTTCTGGTAAATTTAATGGTTCATATTTGGTTGCAACAATTGCATCCATCCTATTTACAACCATATTTATCACAATGGGTGCTTGAACTGTAGGAATAGGCAACACTTGTGATGTATAAAGAGAAATTGTTCCTTAGGTAGAACAACGTAGTTAAGTTGATATGAGTTTTTGATATTCAATTGATGAAATCAGAGGTTTCCTTTATGAACAAGAATAAGATGAAGGTTCCAGAAACAAAGTATTTTCAAAGGAACAATAATGTGGTTTAACCTATTCAGAAGAACTAGATTGCGGTGATGATGATAAAAGTGTATCAGGTTCACTTTTAGTATCTTTGGGAAAATCCCTCAAAGCTTCAACTATGGATAAGGTATTTCTTTTTTCTTCTTCAATGAGCTCAGCAAATAATTTCCATTGGTCTAAATTCAATTCATAGATAGTTGAAGGAAATGATACAACTGAAGGTTGAACAATAGGCTTTGATTCAACTTCAGGTACAATTTCTTGAATTTGAGGGATATTAACAGGTTCATAAAATTTTCCTTGAGCACTTGTATAACAATATTTATCTTTTGAAGAAGAGGATTGTCCTGAAGTATTTTTAGATTTTCTTAATAAATTTTTAGGATCAGACACTGCTGGAACATGCTTAGGATCTAGGTTTTCTCTAGTCACTTGTTTCTTTGTGGATGATGATAAATTTGGAGGATTTTTAAGTCCTTTACCTTCTATTTTAGGAGTCGGAATTACTGTAGAGGAGTCACCATGTGACAAATACACAGTCTCATATAAATGTCCAAATTTTTGTCCACCATCAAGATTTAGATCTGATCTTTGTCATTCTCCCAGGGAAAATGCATTTGTTCCTTCGTTCATGACAACAGCGCCAAAAGATGTTAGTACCTAAAGTTTCACTTGACTGTGAGAGGGCAAGCTAGGGCATCATCAAGTTATTGTAATGGTATTTTTATAAAGGTTTTGAATAGGATCTAGAAATGGTTGAAAGTTGGATCAAGGATACATAAATATATAAGGTTCAATGTAAAAAGGAAAATAAACATCTCATTGGCTTAGTAAATGAAAAACACTTTGATAAATCAAATGATAAAAAGTAAATAAGGAAAGGAATATATATGAGTATTCAATTTGTCCACTCACACATGGATTTCTCATTCCCACGTATCATTAAGAAATAAGAACATGGTACTTAAAAGAAATCTTAGTTATGAATAATTTAAACAACAAAATATTCATTGTATTACTCACAACCAAGATATCATATGCTTAGCAACAAAAAAAAATGCATTCAAATGAGAAAAAGAAAAAGATAATAACATGAAAAAAATTTATGACCATCAAAATGTCTTTTCCATTTAGTACCAATATGAAAATATTGTCTTTGCCTCATAGAGGAGTCTTTACAAAAAATAACATTTGATTCCCCAACTGATCAACCCTTCCTTCAGTCNTTTTAAAACAAAAAAAAAAAAATTCATGAAAATCCTATTTTTCAGATTACAGTTTAATATAGGATAATATCAACTGACTATTTCCTAGGAGAGAAATGTTCATACGAACACTTCTAATGCCTATAATGTATTCTTCTTAACAACTAATCCGAATATAGACTAGATGACAACTTGATGATGTTAGAATATAATGGATGTGCTTGTTTTACCATCGACAATATCACTATTGTCACCCAACCATAGGCCAAAGGCACCCTTCGAGCACCTTAACCTTGACAGAGAATCATTCTAGAAGAAAACCCTAGTCTAGATAGCCAAACAAGGGTAGTGCACCTTTCCCCAAGGATAGAGCACCAAACAAGAGCTGATCAAATATTCCAAACAATAACCAAGAGATAGTCCAAGCCAAAACACAATCTGGTAGCTGCAGCAGCTGCAATGACAACTCTCCTCCAAACTTGTGCACAAACTGGGCAACTGCAGTGTGCACAAGTGTTGCTCTGCAACTTTGAGAATGCCTACCAGAATGAAGACTGGGCTCCTGTATTTATACTAATTTTGGCTATCTTCCTGGGCCAACTTCTCATTCTGGGTGTCTATATACTTAGTATATAATATTTCTTCTGGATGACTTCTTCTCTTGTAGGCTAATAACCTAATACCAATTATCCTCTTGAGCTGACTTGTATTCTAGGGTTATTAGCCAACTCATTAGGGTTTCTTATTTCTTCCCGAAATATTCTTTTCTCGTCAGGTTTACACATGGAGGTAAATATCGTCCGCAGCTACCATAATATTAACTGTAACATCCTCGGCCACCAACAGGCCAGGGAATGCCACTACTCAGATGCTTTACTTAACTCTGAAACAATATTGTAACATCCCCGACCATCCATGCTGGGCCACGCTACACCAAAAAACACTTACGTTCTCTCTGCATAACATACTGTAACATACCCAGCTTCTATTTTGAGCTATGCCACATAAAATTTTATAACTGCATGCATTTAAAACATACACACACAACACTCTTGTGGAAGCTTTATATATAAAATGTAACAGACAAATACATTATGTAAATGCACATATTCACACTCAAATAGCAGTAAACATATACATGCAACATATATAGGCAATACCCATAAAAATAAACACAGTTATAATCACACATATGATAACCCATAAAAATATGCACATAAATAACAATGCAACATGTAAATTTATCACACAGTTGACACTTATCTTGGTAATAATGTCACCAAATACGTGTAGACCTTCCACGAACCTCCCATCCTTAGACCACACTATTCATCACTCTCAATAGTGAGTCACCCTCGAGCTGAGACTAAACTCCACTCGGGTAAAGGGTTCCTAACTAGGCTAATGGCTCATGGAAAATAGGAAAGACTCTGTCATGGTGTTCACTCAACTAACATCCTACAGTCTCTCATTCCTCACATGCCTGTCCCATCCAAGGAAGTGTGCCCCTTCTCTGCTCAACAGTACCTTGGCTTCCCCACTTCCCTTCCAAGGCTTTAGCAACAGGCCGGACAGGAAGTCTCAGAGCCCTGTAGCTGCAATTTAGCACCTTTAGGAAATCAACTCCCAACAATTCTCTCACCCAGAGAATTTCTCACGGGCCTGACAACCCGCCTCTTCAATATCCCACCGGCCTGACAACCCACTTCTTCAGTATCCCATGGGCCTGACAACCTGCTTCTTCAGTCCATCTTCCCAAGCTAACCAGGTACAGCTATGGTTATAGGTTCAGATATAGTGAAATGAATGTCTAAGGATAACTAACCGCATGAGTGAAAATGGTCATGGAATCATGGCTGAATGATGGAAGGAATCATGGAAAAGATGATGGTACAAATGATGGGGGAGATGTCAAAATGAGGTAAGTCCCAACAATATGTATGCATGTCCCCAACTTGACACTTGTCATGTTGGTAGCTACTTTGGCCCACTTGTCCCCAACTTTAGAACTTAGGATAAAATAATTATCCATACTTTATGATTTTAAGAAATATTAATCGCATGCACTTAAGATGTTGTGTGGGGTATCCTAGAATGTGCACCCTTCCTCATTTTACTGCGTAGTACATGTGCACACTATGCCATGAAATGTGCATACAAAAATGATATCAAAGAAACTCACTAGCTTAAGTACATTTGTATTTAAATTTAAAATTGGTTTTGGCCTTAGGGATATTACAATCCCCTCCCCTTATTTATGCATTGTCCTCAATGCATCATGTACCATTGTACAACTAAATTTCAAAAATCCTCAAAAAGATGTGGGTATTCTGCCTACATTTCATCCTCATGGTCCCAAGTAGCGTCCTCAGGACCGTACCAGTTCCATTGGACCTTTACAATCCCTATGGCTCGATTCCAGAGCTGTTTGATTTTTCGGTCCAGAATGCACACCGGATGCACTTGAAAAGCATCTTCTTGCTCCACCTGAATCACATTCCAATCAATAACATGATTAATATCAGGTATATATTTATTTATAAAGGATACATGGAATACATTATGAACAAACATAGATCCATGCAACTCAATCATATAAGCTACTAGACCAATCCTCTCTAGGATTTCAAACATCCCACAATAGCGAGCTGCCAACTTTGAACAATTCCCCAACTTCAGGGAACTTCTGTTGGCTTTCACTTTCAGGAATACATGGTCGCCCACTTTAAATTCCTTGTGAGTTATGCCCTTATCAGCATAGATTTTCTTCCTGTCTTGGGAAAACTTTAAATTTTGATTTATTTTCAACATTTTCTCTTCCATTTACCTAAGCAATTATGTCCCAACCATTTCTCTATATGTTGGGTTATCCCAGCTTACGGGTGTGTTGCACTTTCTTCCATAAAGTGCCTCAAATGGGCTCATCTTTAGATATGCTTGGTACCCATTTTTATAAGCAAACTCTACCAAGTGTAGGTAGTCTTCCCATTTTGATGGTTTATCCATCACATACATCCTCAACATATCCTCAATCACCTGATTCACCCTCTCTGTTTGTCCATCTGTTTCTGGATGATAAGTTGTACTAAAATTCAAATTTGTTCCAAATCCATTAAATAATCCCTTCCAAAATTTTGAGGTAAATTTTGGATCTCTGTCAGACACAATTGTCTTGGGTATGTCGTGTAATCTATCAATTTCCCTCATATAAACATAAAAAAATGTTTTTTGCCTTGTGATTTAGCTTAACTGGAATAAAATGAGCAGCTTTAGTAAGCTTATCCACCACTACCATGATAGAATCGTGTTGTTTATTTGTTCTGGAAAGTTTGGTAATGAAATCCATGGTTACAACTTCCCATTTCCACTCAGGAATGGTTAATAGTTTTAGCAAACCAGCTAGGTGTCTATGCTCAGCCTTTACTTTTTGACATTCCAAACATCTGGCAATAAAATCAACAACCTCTTTCTTCATGCCTGGCCAATAATATTGTCTCTTGACAACTGCAATATTTTTCTGATATCCTGGGTGCCCAACATAAGGCACATTATGGATTTCTCTCAATATCAGATTTTTCAACTCCTGGGAATTTGGTACATAAATTCTTCCCATGTACATGAGAATTTCATCCTTATCTAGCTTGTTTCTTCAATTTTCTGCTGCAAATTACCTTGTAGTTTTGCCATTAAATCCTTGTATTGTAAATCTGATTTGGCAGTCTCTATAATTCTATGTTTCAAATCTGATTGATACATGATAATGGATGTAGTATGAATTTCATGCACTCTTCTGCTTAGTGCATCAGCCACTTTGTTCTCCTTCCCCTTGATATGCTTTATATCAAAGTCATATTTGCTTAGAAATTCTAACCATCTGATTTGCCTAGCATTTAAAGTTGGTTGATCAAACAAATATTTCAGACCATTGTGGTCTGTCCTCATCTCAAACCTTTTCTCCATTAGGTAGTGTCTCCATTTCCTCAAGGCATGTACTATGGCTACCAACTCCAAATCATGAGTGGCATAGTTTCTTTCATGTTCCTTCAACTTCCTTCATTCATAACATATAACAAACCCATTTTAACTGAGGACTCCACCAAGTCCTTCTTTACATGCATCTATGCATACAATTAATTCTTCATTTGGGTCTGCAATCCTTAGTATTGGAGCACTTGTTAGTAACTGTTTCAAGTGTTGGAAACTCTTTTCACAATCCAATGTCCACTGAAACTTCACACCCTTTCTTTGAAAGGAAGTGATTGGGTGTGCAATCATTGAAAATCCTTCGATAAATCTTTTGTAGTAGACTGCAAGGCCCATGAATGATCTAACCTCTGTCACATTCTTTGGCACTACCCATTCTCTAATGGCTTCTATCTTCTCAGGATCCACTGCTATCCCATCCTTTGAAATAATATAACCCAAATAGTGAATTTGCTTCTGATAAAATAAGCACTTGCTCAATTTGGCATACAATTGGTGCTCCCTTAATACTTGAAAAACCATCCTCAAATGATGTTCATGATCTTCCTCTAACTTGGAATATATGAGAATGTCATCCAAAAAGACAATGACAAACTTTTCTAAATATTCTCGGAAAACACCATTCATTAAGCACATGAAAACAGCTAGTGCATTTGACAACCCAAATGGCACCACTGTGAACTTGTAATGACCATACCTTGTCCTAAAGGCAGTCTTGCTGATATCATCCTCTTTAATCCTTACCAGATTGTATGCTGACCTAAGATCTATCTTTGAAAATATCTTTGCATCCTTCAATTGATCAAAAAGATCATCAATCATTGGCGGAGAATACTTGTTCTTAACAGTCACTTTATTCATCTGTCTGAAATCAATGCAGAATCTTAATGTTCCATATTTCTTATTCACAAACAAGATGGGGGCATGCCAAGGTGACACACTTGGGTGTATATACCCCTTCTTCAGAAGCTCTTCAAGTTGGATTTGCAACTCCTTCAGCTCCGGTGTACTCATTCTGTAAGGATTCTTTGACACTAGAGCTGCTCCAGGCAATAGGTTTATAGAGAAATCAATGTCCCTCCTTGGGGGTAGTCCTGGTACCTCCTTGAACACATGTTCAAACTCTTTTAGGACTGCATAATATTTCAAATTTGGAACCTTATCTCTAGGTGTCTCTTCCATATGTGCTACAAATATTTGACACCCTTTTCTCTAACATTTCTTCAGCTGCAATGCTGAAATCTCTCTGATGGTTACTGCCCTGGGAATTCCCTACACTTTTCTTAGTTCCCCTTCCTCATCAAAGCAAGTAAATGATTTGTTATGAAAGTCTAGGAGAGCATGATCTTGGTCCAACCAATCCATCCCAATTAGATAGTCATAGGAACCTAAAGGCAAGATGTTCAAATCTGCCCGGGTGTTCATTCCATTCATGTCCATAAGACATGACTTAACCATCTCATTAACTTTTCTTTTGGTTCCTATAGCCAGCCGCACCAACCAAGATTTCCCATGATTTCTTCTTGTCAAATGCAAAATTTCCACCATCTTAGGATCTATATAACTATGACTAGCTCCTGAATCAATTAAAATAGCAATGGTTTGGTTGTTGATCATACCTTCCACTTCAATCATATGTGATTGATACTCTGCTTTCTTGTTGTCTAGGGCTGCATAGATCCTGGGTACCTTTCTGCCCATGTCCTCCACTATTTTATCTTGTTGTACATTGTGAACAATCCTCCCTTTTTCACCTCTGTGAGGACAATCTCTGAACATGTGATCCCCTTTACAACCCAAACATTGAATAGGTGGTTGCCTTCGCCTTTGACTCCCTGTGTCAATCATTCTGGGTTCTTTAGGAGTTTGTTGTCCCTGAGGATTGTTTCTAAAGAATGGTGGCTTATATTCCTTCTTCCTCTGATCCACCTTGAATTTCTTTTTGTCTTCCCAAGATTTTTGGAATGTTGGCCTTGATTTTTGTTGATCATATAGCCATTTAGCTTGCCTTATGGTCTCCTCCAATGTCTTGGGATCATCATACTGTATTTTTTCACTGATAAATGATGGAAATCCACTCAAATACCTTTGAATATTCACTATATCATCCTTGATGAAAGAGACATACTTCAGCGGTTCTAAAAAACCTTCTCTCATATTCAACAATGGTCATACTCCCAAGCTTGATTTCAAAGAAATTTTTCATTTTCTTGTCATAGTATCTCTTAGTCAAGTATTTCTTCTCAAAATACCTCTTGAATTACCTCCAAGTAACACTTTTCTCTTTAATGTGTTGCACCTGCACAAGCTGATCCCACCACATGGATGCCTTTCCCTTGAGTTGATAGATGGAAATTCTACCCTCTGCATGAGAAGAATAATTATGCAATTGAAAATAATTTCTCATGCCCAACAACCATGTCTTTGCATCTTCATCCTTCTTGTGCTCACCATCAAAAGTAGGAGGTTTGATTTTGTTCATTTCTCCTCATAGTTCATCCACCCCATAACTCTTATGATTCCTGACAGGGGATGGACTTGAGTTGTTTTGATTCCTCTTATTGGAATTCCTTGGGGATTGATGGTGATGTCTTCTAACACTTTTTTATTTTCTTTTCTCATCATGAGACTTGTGACTTCCCAATTTGCTCAAGCCACTCTCCTTATCCAATTTCTTTTCTATTATGTTCAAGCTCTGTAATAACTTCATGTTGAAGTCATCCTGATGCTCCTTGGCTCTCATAAGACTTTCATTATCAGCCTTATGGCTTTGGACATCCTTTTGCAAATTTTTAATGGTCTCTACCATATTCATGTTTTCATTCCTTTCTTTTCCATGTCCATTGGAGTTTGTTCCTTCAATGCTCAAATGGACATCCATCCCTCTAACTTCATCTTCCTAGATGTAATTCCCTTGTGCCTCTTCCATTACTCTGGACTCTAAGATGATCTTTATCTAATTGTTTTTAACTCTGCAAAATGTGCAGCCAACAAAATTTTGTTAAGCTAACTGCTTCAACCATTTCATGAAAATATGAACCATTCTAGTTCAATAATATATATCAGAATCCTTTCTTCTGATTTCCTAGAAATTTGAATGCCTTGATCATTTTTTTGAGTGGATAATTTATTCCACTTTCCAACGCCTATTCACATTCTCAATTCCGAGTCTTGAGCAGAAAGTTATGGCTCCATGGAGCTAGTTGGGTCTTATAATTTACCCTTCACTGTTTCTGTTGTATCTTTCTCATAAAAGCTCCATTTGACGAATAGTTTACACCATTAGAAAAATCTATCCAATCTCTTTTATTTGAGCTGCAAAGACACAATGTGCCTTGTCATACTCTGTTTTCGTGGTTTTTCAGATGCTAAAAATGCTCTTAAGGCCCTCAAAAACACGCTGCAAAAAGGTGACGTTCAAACAATATAAAACATCATGGAAATTCGTTGGTTTTTTGTTGTTCTTCACCCTTCAAACAACTTCACGTGCACAAATTTCATTCTGTGAACCTGTATTTTCCATGTGTAGCAACCACACAAGGTAAATCATGCTTCACGCACTTAAAAACCACTACGTATCACTTCTCCGTCGCGCCAATAATTGCACACTACTTTTGTGTCGCACGCTAATATCCACTACGCCCAGTTTTGGTTCATGCACTAGCATCTGTTGCACATAGTTTTTTTTTTGTATCATGCATTGATATTCGACATGCATTTCTCTCTATGCATTGCACCATGCCAAAGTTCAATATGCCCCCACCACGCACAATAATATGCATGCGCCATTGATTACACTGTCGCGAGACAACTTATACTCATGTTATGCGTGTGCCAGCCAAACTCCTCTATGATTTGCAATATTGCACACACCACGTGCACCATTACTATGTGTGTGGACACCATGCAATGATAAATTTAGCATGTGCATCCGCACACAATATTCTTCTGCGCGGCGCCACAATTTACCACATGCACCTGCATGGCAACATTTTCCATGCAGTGCCAAAAGTTAACGCGCGCATCAACATGCCAATACCTTGCCACACAATGCCAAATTTTACCTATCTCGAGCATTTCATTGTGCCAGAGGAATTTTTGGTGCGCTCAACTAAGCACATTCACCTTTATGCGCATCGATTCCTCGTAAATTCCGCTGCAGAAATTGGGGCTTTTCCCAATTCACCATAGACATTTGACAACTATGAAATTCATTCAATTTCACCCCGATAACACCAGCTCAACCTTTGTAACAATAGATTGTTGTGGGTTGACATTTTTGGAACGAATTTTTCCCAAAATCAATTCACGAATTGGGAACTTTAATTATAAAATTCGCTCCAAGTGTCATGGATTCATTGTAACTTCAAATTCGACTAATTCCAGGTCTGAATTTGCTAGAACAGATATTAAATCAGTAATATCTCATCACTTGGCTGAATTTCTCCATTTTCTCATGAATTCAACCACAGAAATTGGGTCTTTTCCCCATTTCTGCCCGGTTGTTGTTACTTTTTACCATGGATGCTCTACAAACTAAAATTTGGCCACTTCGAAATAAATCCTCTGTGACATTTTGCTTCAACTCAACGTTCTTAGCCCATCCAGGCTCAATGTTGAAAACTGAAGCTCTGATACCATATTGTAACATCCCCAGCCACCAATAGGCTGGGGGCATGCCACTACTTAGACACTTTACTTAGCTCTGAAACCGTTTTGTAATGTCCCCGACCATCCATGTAGGGCCACGCTACGCCAAAAAACACTTACGTTCTCTCTACGGAACATACTATAACATACCCATCTTATATTATGAGCGATGCCACATAAAAATTTCTAACTGCATGCATTTAAAACATACACACACAACACTCTTGTGGAAGATTTATATATATAACGTAATAGACAAATACGTTATGTAAATGCACGAATTCAGACTCAAATAGAAGTAAACATATACATGCAACATATACAGGCAATACCCATAAAAATAAACACAGTTATAATCTCACATATGATAACCCATAAAAATATGCACATAAATAACACTGCAACATGTAAATTTATCACACAGTTGACACTTATCTTGGTAAGAATGTCACCAACTGCGTACATACCTTCCACAAACCTCCCAGCCTTAGACCACACTGTTCATCACTCTCAATAGTGAGTCACCCCCGAGCTGGGAATAAACTCCACTCGAGTAAAGGGTTCCTAAACAGGCTAATGGCTCATGGAAAACAAGAAAGATTTTGTCACGGTGCTCACTCAAATAACAGCCTACAGTCTCTCATTCTCCACATGCATGTCCCACCCAAGGAAGTGTGCCCCTTCTCTGCTCAACAGTCCCTTGGCTACCCCACTTCCCTTCTAGGGCTTCAGCAACAGGCCGGACAGGAAGTCTCAGAGCCCTATAGTTGCAGTTTAGCACCTTCAGGAAATCAACTCCCAACAATTCTCTCAACCAGAGAATTGCTCACGGGCCTGACAACCCACCTCTTCAATATCCCACAGGCCCGACAACCGGCTTCTTCAGTATCCCACGGGCCTGACAACCCACTTCTTCAGTCCATCTTCCCAAGCTAACCAGGTACACCAACACAAAATGGCTATGGTTACAAGTTTAGATATAGTGAAATGAATGTCTGAGAATAATTGACTGCGTGAGTGAAAATGGTCATGGAATCATGGCTGAATGATGGAAGGAATCATGGAAAATATGATGGTCTGAATGATGGGTGATATGTCAAAATGAGGCAAGTCCCAACAATATGTATGCATGTCCCCAAATTGACACTTGTCATGTTGGGAGCTACTTTGGCCCACTTGTCCCCAACTTTAGAACTTAGGATAAAATAATTATCCATACTTTATGATTTTAAGAAATATTAATATAATATTCATT
>SNQJ01S0091650.1:34119-48501 GCA_010110895.2 Picea sitchensis | reverse complement strand
ACTATTGATGAAGAAAGTTGCCAATAATGAACAAACTCAATCAGAGGATGACTATGAGAAGGTTCTTGTTGAAAGATTGTTGAAGGGACTTTAAAAGTCCCCATGGAACACCATTGATGGGATAATATCAGAGGGGGTGCTGAAAACCAAAACCGATATAAAAAAAAAGTTCATGCCTATGTGGCACAAGGTATGAAAGCATTGGGTAAAAATCCCTTCTGAAATGTTTTACGGTCTTAATGTTATGTATGGAACATTGAAAGACAATTGTATGCCTTGGATACCCAAGTAGGGTATGATTCAAGAAGGAGAACCTGAATGATGAAGGTGTGAACCTCTGGTAGTAAAGACTGATTGTAATCCTCGGAAGAATTCATGAACTAATATGTCATGAATACATGGACCAATCAAGGAACGATTGGAAACAAAAGTGCTCAAAGATAGCATGTTGCATGGAATTGCTTCTAGGAAATGCATGTTTTCATAAAGGACAGACAATGGATTTCCCATTGAGGAAGGAGGACCTTCTAACATTTCTACTTACATTGTATAGGTGTTAGAGAAAACCAAATTTGGGTGGCCATGAATGTTGGCACCCTGGTTATTAATGAAGGAGGAATGCTTAAAGGCATTCATGTGAAACTTGTAGTTTCATATGTATTGAATTGGGATTGTGATCATCCTGTAACCGGAAGCATAGTCTTGCTGTAATAATGAAAGAAAATGAATAAGACATGTGGTGAAGAGGTTGGTTAAATTCCAACACACAATGGCCAAGAACCTGTCATAAATTGTGACAAACCTGAAATCAATGCAAGAGTGCATTGGGTATGAACATGGCCATGAATATTGGAACATTTATTAAACCCTTTGAAATGTTGAATTACATTTTGAAAGGTTTGGTATGTTGAAATGAGGCATAGGCAAGGAATGTGGAAGATGTAAATGCATTATTATTAAACAACCCATAACCGACTGTTGGGGGGTGAAGCCTTGAAGTACGATCCATGATATCTCTAGAGGAAAGAAATCAGTTAATAAAGAAAGGACCAGTGGTTGAATTATCAACCACCCCCATGAATGCAAGCATGGTATAACTATAAGATGTCAGCTCGAAGTACCACAAAGACTTGTAGACCCGAGCTTCCTTCTGATAGAAGGAACATGACAAGTTAGAAACCTTCGAGAGGAGGGAAGCTAAGAAGCATATAGAGACAACAAGAGAGAAGACACATGACGAGAGCACAAGCTTGTAAGGGAGATGTGTGAACCCAAAGGAAGTGTTGAGAACACAGCCTGAAGGACCCGAACGTGAGCTTGATGTTGAGGAAGCATATGATAAACCTTGCAGGGTCGATGTGACAGAGAGAGTTTCTCTAAGAGATGGTGTAAATTCACTAGTGATATCATGGCTTGGCATGAGCATGGACAGAGTGCTAAGAATGAATGCCTCTGGGCCTATGGTTGGGTGGAAAGGCACACACCCACAGTCAGTTGGTTGGATGCAACTTGTAATAGATAAGTATTCTCATACCCTGTGAAATTAAGCTGTAATTATGTAATGAAATGGGATATACTGTGAATGACCCAGGGATGTGTATGTTTTCTTAATTGTTATACTGCATATCTTTATTCTTGTTTAAATTGTGTATTTAAGAAAGTATGGATTAGACATGTTTTGTATTCGTAAATTCTTGCACCCTGTGGTGGATTAAGCTAGATCCACGAACTGTGAGTTCATCAACCTTGGGCACAGTTTCATGTACGAATCTCGACACTCCTAGTCGTTCTGAGTCCCTTGGAGGAGGGAGTCTGTTAAAGCACAGGAGAGATAGTGCACGTATGCACAGTCTCTCTACAAGGTAGGTAGAGACTGAGAACCACTTAAGTTATAGAGTTGAGGAATGAGCGTAAGGGGTGCATGGAAGGATTCTTCCAAGTGTTAAGTTCAATAGAAAAAGTGTAAATCTCTTAAACCTTTCAGAGATAACAAAGCCCATGAAGAGTAGTGAGGCTGAAGTATAGAAAGGGAAGGTTCCCTTGTTTGGAAGATGAACGGACAAAATTTGTTCAGAAGAAGCCACAGTCTATTGTGACCATTGGATATGGGAAAGAGCGTGGGAGTTAACCCTTGGAATCATTTAGACTTTGCAAATTTATTGAACTGAGAAAGTACATTGTAAGGGAGGTAAAATCCTCGAAGTCCCGAAGTCAACTCTAAGCCTTAGATCTAAGGATGCCCAGGAACCGTCCTGACCGTCAGATCTAGGAGGTAGACAATAGTCAAGTCACCAGAACTACCCATGACTTAAGAATCTAACAGTGGAGATGGATGCGAGCCATTTAACAGGAGGAGAGGTTGTTTTTAAGTTTCTGTGGTGAGGAGTTTCGCATATGTTTTACGGATAATCCACAGTTGGTATCATTTCATCATCAACATTTCAAATTCGAATCAGGAGAGGCCATCTCAGTCGTCATATCGACTCAAATACTCACCGGAGTTACCGAATCAAACACCAGCTGCTCAATTTAATCGATGGTTGGGAATGATTGCAAAGTGTGAAGGTGAATTTAGTAGACCTGCTAGTTCATGGACCGCAATCAACCCACGTCGTTGATCTTGTTGGGGATGGAAGATCAACGATCTGGATTTGACTAGAGTCAAGCAAGCACTTCTCAAATTGCGGAGGTGGGACCCCACAATCACTGTGAATCGTCAATCTATGAATAGAGATCTAGGGTGGGGAATCATTGCGGAGCACGAAGGTGAAAGTAGCAGATGCGCTAGTTCACATCCCACAATTCACTAACGTCGTTTATCTTGTCAAGATGAAAGATCAACGACTCCAGTTAAATTAGGTTGGACAAACACTTTCTAGATTGTGGAGGTTGAGATATTTGATAAAGAGAACACATGTTGGGGACCCACAATTACTGTGAATCGTCGACCTTCGATCTAAGTTTGACAAGATCCATGAAATGCAAGGAGTGTGTGGGAAATCAAAATCCTCAAAGAGATCAAGCTCAAAAGAGATAACACTTTCAGGCATGCAGATGAAGTCCAAGAGACAGACCCATAGGAGGAGAAAGGGTCGAGGACTTTGAACCGTTAGAAAATATTCTAAGTCGGAAGAGATCAGAAGCTTAGGAGGAGGAGCGACATTGGCTATTATATCACATCACAGATGACCAATAGCCGCCTGACAAAAGCAAGGTGCTCGAGCCTTATTGATCCACACATGCAGGAGAGTGGACTTACCAAAGTCCCAAAGTATCGAAGGAGACAAGTGTTGTTGATTTAGAGAGGACACAAGTTAATAGATCACGAGATTCGGGTGAATCATACTAGTGTTTCAATTGAGAATTGAGATTCCTGAACCCCAAAGACCCAAAGTGAATCTGGATCACCAGATCTAGAGAGATGCGTGGCGATGGATCATGGACTTCAGAGAAATATGTTTGAGAGTTTTAAATTGATATTTGAGACTCCCGAAGTCCAAAGAGTCAGAGAGTTGAATTAAATATTAACTACCCGATCATCCGAAGTAGATCTCAGTCGTCAGATTGTCTGAAGTAAATCTCAAGCGTCAGATCGTCCGAGTTGAATCTAGACCATCTAATCCACAATATGTTAGAATATAAGTGGATGTGCTCATTTTACCATTGAAAATAACCCTGTCACCCAACCATAGGCCGAAGCCACCCTCCGAGCACCTTAACCTTGACAAAGAATCTTTCTGGAAGAAAACCCTAGGCTAGATAGCCAAACAAGGGTAGCACACCTTTCCCCAAGGATAGCGCACCAATAAAATCTGATCAAATAGTAAAAAACCCTTCCAAGAGATAGTCTAAGCATAACTGCTAGATGTAATAACTACAACGGAAGCTCTCCTCCCAACCTTCACAGAAATTGGGCAACTGCAGTGTGCACAAGTGTTGCTCTGCAATACTGAAACTACCTGTGAGAATGAAGACTGACCTCCTATATTTATAGTAATTTTGGCTAACTGTCAGGGCCGACTTCTCATTCTGGGTACTTGTTTGTTCGGTATATTATTATTTCTTCTAGCCGACTTCTTCTCTTGGATGCTAATAACCTAATATAAATTATCTTCTTGAGATGACAAGTCTTCTAGGGTTATTGGCCAACTCATTAGGGTTTCTCTTGCTTCCCAAAGTATTCTATTCTCAGGTTTACACGTGGAGGTAAATACCTCCCGCATCTACCATAATATCAACACTCCCTCCTAGCTAGGAAAGTATTACAGGTAATGGTCTTGAGCACAAAACATACCATTCACCTAGTAGAATCAACATAGTCTTCTAGACTATCTCATGACTAGATAATGAGCACCATTTTCACCATTAGTTTCATATGCTGCATCATCTCTCGAAACCATACTCCATTTGAGTAATTAGACATGATGTAGGATCAGTCACTCACACCATAGAGTGACACAAGAGCCATTCTTCTAATCTGGACATATGTCCTAGAAAAGTAAATGTTTTGAACCATTTTCTGTTTGGGAAATCTCTCTTCTTTGATCATCCATGTAGCTGATAATCATTTCCAATACTACTGATAGTCTTCAATGCAATCAGAATAAAATAGAACACAACTGTGTCTATCCATAGTAGTACATAACTACAATCTAGTGGTCTACTACCACACCAAGTAGAAAACAAGTACTTGATCAAATAGTGGAACATATCCACCACAGTAGTATACATCTACTGTCATACAATATTCATAACAATCATCTGATATCAACCTACACTGAAACAATGTTATGATATAAAATTAATCATATGGGCCAATCTTTCACTCACATCTATGAGATATGAAAGAATATCTGCCCTTAGAGTAGAACATCAATGATGGGCTATCTACCTTATTCTTCTCAAACAAGGAAGAATGATTGTTCTGATTTATGAACCTGGACCATTCCTCACCCTGGGCCATTCCTTCGACACTAAACAAAGTGTAACATGGATAGAATGAATCTGCCCTAAGGAATGCCTATCCCTAATTGCTGAGCCTGGACCATTCCCCACCATGGGCCATTCCTCCGGCACTAAACAAAGTGCAACCTGGAGAGAATGAATACACCCTAAGGAATGACTGTCCAGGCCATTTCCTCTGTTAACCACAAGAGGAAAAGACTATCCTATCTCAACCTCCAAAATAGACCATTCCTCATGTTAACCACAATGAGAAATCGTTGTCCACCGAGGCGGGCCAGTCTTCTTGAGTAACCCTCAAGAAGAGAGACTTCCCTAGACCACTCCCCATGTTAACCACAATGGGAAGTCGATGTCTATGATACATAAAAAATCTGGACCATTTCCCATGTTAACCACAATGGAAAATCGCTGTCCGTCAGAAATCTCAATCCACTTTCCGAACTAGAAAGGAAAATTCTCATCCTGGACCATTTTTTGAACTGAAAAATGACCGTCCATAAATCAATATAGATCAGTGCTCCCTCCCAACCTGGGAGTCATCTCTTCCTTTTTCAATAACGAGGTCATCTCCACGAGCTCCAACTTGAGTACGCAAACTATTTCATATTGGATGGAAGCTTTAACAAAATGTCTGCTTATCTGCTCATCTGCGGATATATGTATTGGAGAACCACTTTCTCCTTTCTAAACTTCATCACGGATAATGTAATGGTTGATTTCAATTGTAATTCGGTCTGGAACACTGGTTTTTCTCTGAAGGCTTCATGTAGCTTTGATCAATAGAGTATATCATTGTTGGAAAACTAGAACATATCCATTTGGCACTTCTTTTGTCATCATGAGATCTGATATACTGAGTAATCATCTTGATATAATATCTCTGTTATAGAAAATATTCACCATGCTTATGCTGTGCATTGGAGGTTCTCCACTGAATTATCTTTTTCCATATGCATACAAGGGTCTCTTTTTGGTATGCCTCAAGGTCTTGAGATTTCTCTTCATATGCTCTTTGTTCAATTGCTCTGGAGAACAGTCTTTACATTTATCTGATGTAGAAATCCAACTCATGGATGTTGTGGATGATATAATGACTCATGTAGAGATATGTCTAGTTTACTGGAACAAGTAATCATCATAGTCTTCTCCCTCCATCTAGGAGAACCTTTAGTTCTAGATATTGAAATGATTTCATTCATAAGTCTTCCATACACCGTTATTCATAATGAATTTCAATTCTTCTGCTTTCTTTTAGTGAGTTCATATGAGGCTGGTAATCTTGTGATTCTTGATACAACGACTGGTTGTTCTGGTTTCTCTTTTTTTCTTGGAATATTCATGTTCTTCCTCATGTTTTTATTTAGCTCTTGGGTCCATGGATTTTCTTATAGATTCCATGCCCTAGAGATTCCACTTATTCCTTTCATCATAGGATCATGGATGTGAATGGAGAACTGGGGATATTTTAAGGCTTCTCTTCGAAGAAGTATTATTCTGCGGTTGAACTAAACACGTACTGTCTTTCATGGATTCTACCATGGATATATATTTCATCATATTCAATGGATCATAGGATTAGCTCCCTCCCAATCCTTGCTTCATGTATAAGTGCATATAATCGGCTCCCTCCATGTAACAGATTCCATGCTTCTGTCTTCATCCTTATTGTCTTCTGCAATATATAATTGGCTCTCTCTATCTAAAAGAGTCCATGCTTCCATCTTGTTGTATTCTATAAAACGTCATAAGTCTTTCTCCAATTTCCTCTTGATTGCTAACTTCTTTATGTCTTTGCTTCTTCTAAGTCTCTTCATGACTGATTCGGCTTTTCTTGCAATAGCTTCCACATGATTTGTTTGATGTATTTCATCCTTTCATGTATTATCTAATGATATCAATCCTTATGTTGTTGTTCTTCTGTAGGTATATTTCTTCATGGAACACATTATCTTCCAGGAGATAGATATACAAGATATGTATAGAGATGATGAAAACAAGATATGTACAATAATTAAGAAGAGTATTATTATCTTAAGAAGAAGAATTCTCTTTCATCCTGCTTAGTCTTCTTTGTAGGTTCCTTTTCTTCGACAACTGATGCTTCGTGTGTCCCCTTCCTTTTCTTTAGCTTGGGACAATGATTCTTGTAGTGACCATACTTTCGATAGTTGAATCATTGTATTTCTGAAATGTCTTTCTCTTAATTTGGCTTCCTCCTTAAACCAAACTTCCTTTTGTTCCTGAAATTATTGAATCTTGTTGTGAATGCTTTATCATCATACTTCATTTGGGGTTTCTCTTTTGCACTGATCCTAGATTCTTCTTGAGCACAAAAAGTCCAAAGTTCTTAAAATGTAGGATACTCCTTCCTTGTGTTCATGCTTGCGACAAATGCATCAACGTCTTGGGAAGACCATGGAGTACTATGTTTACCAACTCATTCTCTGAGATGATCTCTTCAATATATTGTAGTTGATATCTTAACTAAGAGATTATCACAAGGTATGATGTTATGCTATCATCATCATTCATCTTCATGTCATAGAGCTCATTCTTCAGACTCACTACTTGTCGAATGTTTCTGATTGAGAAGAGGTTTGTTAGGGCATCGTACATCTTCTTCAATGAGTCAAGATGGGAGATGTAGGGTATCAAGTGGTCTTTGATAGAGTCCACTATGATACTCATGGCATTGATGTCACTATATTTGAACTTCTCCATAGCTGCAACGTTCTGTGGTTCCTTCTCCTTTCCTTCTTCAAACTCTGGTTTCACGATCTTTCCTTTCACGATATCCAACACTTTATTCTTGGAAATGATGAGATCAATCCTTGTATTCCATGCTATGAAGTTATAAGCTCCATCTAACTTGTTCTCTGACTTCATAGAGTAAGTCATGGCTGCTTTGACTTGGTCAACCCTAGATTTGACCAAAAATATCAAACTTCACATCTTGGCTTTCTGAGATTACCAGGAGATGCACTAGGCTAGGGCACACTGATATATCTAGAGATTAGGTCAATCCCTTCATTTAAGGTGCCTCAACAAGAGGATTAGGGTTTCTACAACTGCACCTGCGAGTAACCCTAGCGACAGTGCTATGATGACTACTCATGCTAGAAACCCTAGCGACAGTTCTTCAAAGAGCTTAATATCCTCACAACTATGTTTCCTTCGAGTGGTTAGACTGAATGAAGGAAGTGTGGTCCCATAACCTGTTAGAATATAATTGGATGTTCTCATTTTACCATTGACAATACCCTTGTCACCCAACTATAGGTTGAAGCCACCCTTCGAGCACCTTAACCATGACAGAGAATCACTCCGGAAGAAAACCCTAGGCTAGATAGCCAAACGAGGGTAGCACACCTTTCCCCAAGGATAACACACCAATAAGAGATGATCAGATAGTCCAAACCATAGCCAAGAGATATTCCAAGCATAAATGCTAGCTACAACAACTGCAATGGAAGCTCTCCTCCAAACCTACGCAAAAACTGGGCAATTGCAGTGCGCACAAGTGTTGCTCTACAATACTGAAACTACCTGCCAGAATGAAAACTAGCCTCCTATATTTATAGTAATTCTGGCTAACTGCCAGGGCTGACTTCTCATTCTGGATACTTGTCTATTCAGTATATTATTATTTATTTTGGTTGACTTCTTCTCTTGGAGGCTAATAACCTAATATAAATTATCTTCTTGAGATGAAAACTTCTAGGGTTATTGGCCAACTCATTAGGGTTTCTCTTGCTTCCTGGAGTATTCTATTCTCATAAGGTTTACATGTGGAGGTAAATACCTCCCGCAACTACCATAATATCAACAGAAGAGACGTGGTGTAGATTGGTGGATTATGGTTAAAATCCCAAAGTAATTCATAGCTATCAGATCAAGAGGATAGGTGGCATAAATATGTAGATTTTGGGTAAAGACTCGAAGCAAGCCTCAACCATATGATTCAAGTGGACATGTAGTAGGAATCCTCTTACTTCGATGGGAAGTGAAGTTTGAGATGTCAGAATTTCGGAGACCTGAATGAAATCTTGACCATTGATCGAGAAAAGGGCTGTAGGACTGTTGATCGAGAAAAGGGCCGTAGGACCGTTGATCGAGAAAAGGGCCACAGGACCATTGATATAGTTGAAAGGTAAAACCCCCAAAGTAGAGGCAAAGACACTTATTGATAAGGGCAGGTGTCTGCAAATCGTCGACTTCAGAGGATTGACGTACGGAAGAAAGGAAAGTTTGAGACTTGAGAATTCCAAAGTATGAAATTCTGAAACAAATCACAGTCGTTGATTTGAAAGAGGCCAGATCTGATCTGCAGCTTTCAAAGGGATAGATATGAGACATCAGTTCAGAGGCACCATCAAGATCATGAGATCGATGGTCCTGTAGCATTGTGGGGATCGAAGATGCGCAAAATTTAAAAAGTTGAGTGCGGGCCACAATCCAAACCATGGTTTTGAAGAAAGGACACATGGAGGATTGAGGATAATTGGGGGCTGAAAAGTAGTTTGGTTTCAAACTACCCTTGGCCGCGCCCGCAATTGTGTGTTTGTGTGAGGTTATCACCCAAGGTCACCTCAAGGAGGGGCTTATCAGAAAAGGGGCTAGCGTCCAAACTCATAGATTCTCCAAGCATGAAGGGAAGGTCGTGGGTACCATTATACCTGCACCCGGAAGTCAAAAGGGTCTGTGTTTAATTACAGAGTGATACCATCAGGTTCTCAGAGCTCGTCGTTTGGCTTCAGAATCAGAGATCTTTGACTGAGAGGTCAGACTCATTCCCCGAATTTCCAAATTAGAAACATGAATGGAGAATCTATCCTTTAAGAAAAGAAAAAACAATTATGCCCCGTCATGGGTGTGTTACAACTGAAGATGAAGATATTAGCACTGGGTTGTCCTCAAAATATGAAATTAAATTAAAGAAACCCCGAGCCTCCATAGATTTGAACCTACTTGCTCTAGTAGAAGAACATCCAAAGTTCAGGGTGGAAGCAAGAAAAGAGAAAGATAAGTTAAAAGAGTTGTAGGGTATTATTAGGAAGTTGAGGAAACAAAAGGCCTCTGTAGAGAAATGGAATGCAAAACAACATGAAAAGATACATGAACTCAAAAGGAAGAGGAGAGATCATAAAGACCCTGCTAAAGGAGGTAAGAGAATCAAACATAAGAATTTATTGGCATAATGTGGTGTTGACCACTAAACTAAAATAGAGGGACACCAGAGCTTCCACAATTATCATAAAATGAAAGCCCAAGGAATTCCTGCCACAATTTTTGAATTGCTCAAGGCTATTACCAAGATAGTGAGGCTGAGCATTTTTGTTAACAATATTTCATTCAAATAGAACATTTTTGTATCTCGGTTGAACCAACTCAACAGTAGTTTATTCCTCTTTTTGTTGGATTTGTAAAGCTTCATCTATTAATATTATGGTAACTGCGGGAAGTATTCACCTTCACGTGTAAACCTAACGAGAAAAGAATATTCTGGGAAGCAAGAAGAAACCCTAATGAGTTGGCTAATAAACCTATAAGACAAGTCGGCTCAAGAGGATAATTGGTATTAGGTTATTAGCCTACAAGAGAAGAAGTAGACCAAAAGAAATATTATATACTAAGTAAATAAACACCTAGAATGAGAAGTCGGCCCAGGCGGATAGCCAGAATTAGTATAAATACAAGAGCCCAGTCTTCATTCTGGCAGGCATTCTCAGAATTGCAGAGCAACACTTGTGCGCGCTGCAGTTGCCCATTTTGTGCACAAGTTTGGAGGAGAGTTGTCATTGCAGCTGTTGCAGCTAGCAGATTGCGTTTTGGCTTGGACTATATCTTGGTTATGGTTTGGACTATTTGATCAACTCTTATTTGGTGCGCTACCCTTGTTTGTCTATCTAGCCTCGGGTTTGCTTCCGGTGTGATTTTCTATCAAGGTTAAGGTGCTCGGAGGGTGGCTTCAGCCTATCGTTGGGTGGCAGTAGTGATATTGTCGATGGTAAAACAAGCACATCCATTGTATTCTAACAGGTTATGGGCCCACAACTCCTTCATTCAGTCTAACCACTCGAAGGAAGAATAGCCATAAGTATACTAAGCTCGTTGAAGAACTGTCGCTAGGGTTTCTAGCAGGAGCATTTACCAAAGCACTTCCGCTAGGGTTACTAGCAGGTGCAATTGCAGAAAACCTAATCATCTCATTGAGGCACCTTAAGTGAAGCGATTGACCTAATTTCTAGATAGAATAGTGCGCCCCAATCTAACGCACCTCCTGGTACTCTCATCAAGCTAAGACGTCAAGTTTGAGTTTCTGGTCAAATCTAGGGTTGACCAAGTCAAAGGAGCCATGAGTTACTCTATGAAGTTAGAAAACAAGTTAGATGGAGCTTATAACTTCAAAGCATGGAAGACAAGGATTGACCTCACCCTTGTCGAGAATAAAGTGTTGGATATTGTGAAAGGAAAGATCGTGGAACTAGAGTTTGAAGAAGGAAAAGAGAAGGAACCATAGAATGTTGTAGTTATGGAGAAGTTCAAAGAAAGTGACATCAATGCCATGAGTATCATAGTGGAATCTATAAAATACCACTTGATACCCTACATATCCCATCTTGACTCATTGAAGAATATGTACGATGCCATAACAAACCTCTTCCCAGTCAGAAACATTGGACAAGTAATGAGTCTGAAGAATGAGCTCTGTGACATGAAGATGAATGATGATGATAGCATAACATCACACTTTGTGAGGATCTCTTAGTTAAGAGATCAACTAAAATATATTGAAGAGATCATCTCAGAGAAGGAATTGGTAAATATAGTAGTCAACGATCTTCTCAAGACATGGGATGCATCTGCCACAAGCATGAGCACAAGGAAGGAGTATCCTACATTTGAAGAAATTTGGACTTGATATGCTCAAGAAGAATCAAGAATCAATGCAAAATAGAAACCCCAAAAGAAGTACGATGATCAAGCCTTTACAACAAGATTCAAGAATTTCAGGAACAAAAGGAAGTTTGGTTCAAGGAAAAATCCAAATCAAGAGAAAGACATGCCAGATATACAATAATTCAACTGTCAAAAGTATGGTCACTACAAGAATCATTGTCCCGAGCTAAAGAAAAGGAAGGGGACACACGAAGCATTAGTTTCTAAAGAAAATGAACCTACAAAGAAGACCAAGCAGGATAAAACAAACTTCTTCTTCTAAGACAAGGTAACAATACTCTTCATAGTTCTTTTACATACCATGTTTTTTGTACATATCTTGCATATCTACTTCTTAGAATATAATGTGTTCAAAGAGAAGATATACCTATGGAAGAAACAAAAAGGATTGTTATCATTATGACTACAAATCAGACAATACAAATGAAAGGATGAAGTACATCAAACAATTCATGTGAAGGTTATTACATAAGTAACAACTGCAAGATAAGACGAAATCAGAGTCAATCTTGAAGTAAAAGAGAAGAAGTAAAAGACAGGAAGAAGTCAACAATCAAGAATAAATTGGAGAAAGACTTATGACACCTTGAAGAAGGTAATAAGGATGCAGATGAAAGCGTGGATTATGGAGGGAGGCGATTATATATTTCCAAAAGAAAAACATGCACTCGTACATGAAGTAAGGATTAGGACAGAGTTAATCCTATGATCCATTGAATATGATGAAGTATATATCCATGGTAGCAGTCATGAAAGGCAGTATGTGTTAAGTTTGACCTTAGAAGAAGTATTCTTTGAAGAGAAACCTTAAAGTATCCCTGGTTGTCCATCCACATCCGTGATCCTATGATGAATAAAAGAAGTGGAATCTCTAGGGCATGGAATCTATAAGAAACTCTATGGACCCAAGAGCTAAAGAGAAACATGAGGAAGAACATGAAGATTCCAAGAAACAAAGAAAAGGCATAACAACCAATCATTGTATCAAGAATAACAAGATTACCAGCCTGATATGAACTCACTAAAAGAAATCAAGAAGAGGAACTGAAAATTGTGATGAAGAAAAGTGTATGGAAGACTTATGAACGAAAGCATTGCGAGATCTCGAACTAGAGGTTCTCCTACATGGAGGGAGAAGAATATGATGATTACTCATTCCAGTAAACCAGACATACCTCTACATGAGTCATTATATCATCCGCAATATCCATGGGTTGGAGTTCTACATCAGATGAATGCAAAGACTATTCTCCATAGCAATTGAACAAAGAGTGTATGAAGAGAAACCTCAAGGATTTGAGGCATACTAGAAAGAGACCCTTGTATGCAGATGGAAGAAGACAACTTGGTGGAGAACCTCCAATGCACAACAAAAGTGTGGTGAAAACTTTCTATAACATAGATATTGTATCAGAATGATTACTCAAAAGATCGGGATGATGGATTTCCAATCCATGACAAAGATATCATGATGATAGAAGAAGTGCCACATGGATAGGTTCCAATTTTACCCTTGCCACGATGTTGTGAGCTAGCAGGAACCAAAGAGGAATCCAACAATGATATACTTTATTGATCAGATCTATATGAAGCCTTCAGAGAAAACCAGTGTTCCAGACTGAAGTACATTTGAGATCAAGGATTACATTCTCCATGATGAAGTCCATAAAGCAGAAAGTGGTTCTCCAATATATATATCTCCACAGATGAGTAGATAAGAATTTTTTTTGGTAAAGCTTCTGTCCAAGATGAAAGAGTTTGCGTACTCAAGCTGTAGCTTGTGGAGACGACTTCCTTATTGAAAAAGGAAGAGATGAATTCCAGGCTGGGAGGGAGTAATGATGTATTATTGATTGACAGACAATCATTTTTCAGTTCGAAAAATGGTCCAGGGTGAGCAGTTCCTTTCTAGATTCAGAAAGTGGTCTGAGATTTCTGATGGAAAGGCATTTTCCAGTTCGGAAAATGGTCCAGATCGAACGGTCATTTTCGTAATGAAAATGGTTTGATGGATTGTTGGTGTACCATAGACAACGATTTCCCATTGTGGTTAACATGGGGAATGGTCTAGGGTAGTCTCTCTTCTTGAGGGTTAATCAAGAAGACTGGCCCGCCTCACTGGACAACGATTTCCCATTGTGGTTAACATGGGGAATGGTCCATTTTGGAGGTTGGTGTAGGACAGTCATTTCCTTAGGAAATGGTCTGGATAGTTATTCCTTAGGGAAGATTCATTCTCTCCAGGTTTCACTTTGTTTAGTGTCGGAGGAATGGCCCAGGGTGGGGAATGGTTTAGGTTCAACAATTAGGGATAGACATTCCTGGGCAGACTCATTCTCTCCAGGTTACACTTTGTCTAGTGTCGAAGGAATGGCCCAAGGTGGGGAATGGTCTAGGCTCAGAAATCAGGACAATTATTCTTCCTTGCTTGAGAAGAATAGTCTAGATAGCTCATCA
>SNQJ01S0091650.1:15827-34110 GCA_010110895.2 Picea sitchensis | reverse complement strand
CCATGACAAAGATATCATGATGACAGAAGAAGTGCCACATGGATATGTTCCAGTTTGACCCTTGCCACGATGTTGTGAGCTAGCAGGAACCAAAGAGGAATCCAACAATGATATACTTTATTGATCAGATCTATATGAAGCCTTCAGAGAAAACCAGTGTTCCAGACTGAAGTACATTTGAGATCAAGCATTACATTCTCCGTGATGAAGTACAGAAAGGAGAAAGTGGTTCTCCAATATATATCTCCACAGATGAGTAGATAAGATTTTTTTTTGGTAAAGCTTCTGTCCAAGATGAAAGAGTTTGCATACTCAAGCTGGAGCTTGTGGAGACGACTTCCTTATTGAAAAAGGAAGAGATGAATTCCAGGTTGGGAGGGAGTAATGATGTGTTATTGATTGATGGACAATCATTTTTCAGTTCGAAAAATGGTCCAGGGTGAGAAGTTCCTTTCCAGATTCAGAAAGTGGTCTGAGATTTCTGATGGAAAGGCATTTTCTAGTTCGGAAAATGGTCTAGATCGAACAGTCATTTTCATAATGAAAATGATTTGATGGATTGTTGATGTACCATAGACAACGATTTCCCATTGTGGTTAACATGGGGAATGGTCTAGGGAAGTCTCTCTTCTTGAGGGTTACTCAAGAAGACTGGCCCGCCTCACCAGACAATGATTTCCCATTGTGGTTAACATGGGGAATGGTTCGTTTTGGAGGTTGGAGTAGGACAGTCATTTACTTAGGAAATGGTCCAGACAGTCATTCCTTAGGGAAGATTCATTCTCTCCAGGTTGCACTTTGTTTAGTGTCGGAGGAATGGCCCAGGGTGGGGAATGGTCCAGGTTCAACAATTAGGGATAGACATTCCTTAGGGAAGACTCATTCTCTCCATGTTACACTTTGTCTAGTGTCAAAGGAATGGCCCAAGCTGGGGAATGGTCCAGGCTCATAAATTAGGACAATTATTCTTCCTTGCTTGAGAAGAATAGTCTAGATAGCTCATCATTGATATTTTACCTTTTAAGGGCAGATGCTCTTCTAAGATCTCATAGATGTGAGTGGAACAATGGCCCAGATGTTTCAGTTTATATCATAACATTGTTTATGTGTAGGTTGATATTAGATGATTTAATGAAGACTGTATGTCTCTAGACAATAGATGTATTTTACTGTGGTGGATGTGTTCCACTATTTGTGACTATACGTCACTAATCAAGTACCTGTGTGCTACTTGGTATGGTAGTGTACCACTGGATTGTAGTTGTGTACTACTATGGATAAACACAGTTGTGTTCTATTGAATGATATTGTTCTGATTGCCTTGAAGACTATCAGTAGTGTTGAAAATGATTATCAACTAGATGGATGATCAATGGACAAAAATTTCCCAGACGGAAAATGGTTCAGGACATCTATTTTTCTAGGACATATGTCCAGATTAGAAGAATAGCTCTTGTGTCACTCTGTGGTGAGAGTGACTTATCCAACATCATGTCTAATTAATCAGATAGAGTATGGTTTCGAGAGATGATGCAGATGATGACACTGATGGTGATGATGGTGCTCATGATCTAGTCATGAGATAGTCTATACAACTATGTTGATGCTACCGGGTGAATAGTATGTTTGTGGTCAAAATCATTACTTGTAATACCTCCCTATATAGGAGGGAGTGTTAATGTAATATCCCTAAGGCCGAACCCAATTGTAAATGTAAATACAAATGTACTTAAGTTGCTGAGTTGTTTTGATATCATTTTTTTATGTACATTTCATGGCATAGTGTGCGCATGTACTGCACAGTAAAATGAGGAAGGGTGCACATTCTAGGATACCGCGCACAACATCTTAATTTCACGCGATGTTGAGGCCTGGGATCCTTTGTGTATATGATATGTTTTATAGGTTGGTGAGCCAGTTATTATAAACTAGGATGCTTATGTTTTGATTAGGCCGGAGAGCCTAGATGTTAAAGGCCAGTGCGCCTATTTTTGTACATGTCTCATATTTAATATAAAATACATCATTGCGTGCAGACTGACCACGATAAAAAGATGGGGGACTAAACTCCACTAGTTAGGGAAATGGAGGGACTAAGTTAAGGAAAGGGGCTAAGCTAAGGAGATTGAGCCAAAAAGGAATATTATATTAATATTTCTTAAAATCATAAAGTATGGATAATTATTTTATCCTAAGTTCTAAAGTTGGGGACAAGTGGGCCAAAGTAGCTCCCAACATGACAAGTGTCAATTTGGGGACATGCATACATATTGTTTGGACTTACCTCATTTTGACATATCGCCCATCATTCAGACCATCGTATTTTCCATGATTCCTTCCATCATTCAACCATGATTCCATGACCATTTTCACTCACGCAGTCAGTTATCCTCAGACATTCAGTTCACTATATTTGAACCTGTAACCATAGCCATTTTGTGTTGGTGTACCTGGTTAGCTTGGGAAGCTGGACTTAAGAAGTGGGTTGTCAGGCCCGTGGGATACTGGAGAAGCTGGTTGTCGGGCCTGTGGGATATTGAAGAGGCAGGTTGTCAAGCCCGTGAGCAATTCTCTGGGTGAGAGAATTGTTGGGAGTTGATTTCCTGAAGGTGCTAAACTGCAACTACAGGGCTCTGAGACTTCCTGTCCAGCCTGTTGTTGAAGCCCTAGAAGGGAAGTGGGGTAGCTGAGGGATTGTTGAGCAGAGAAGGGGCACACTTCCTTGGGTGGGACAGACATGTGGAGAATGAGAGACTGTAGGCTGTTATTTGAGTGAGCACCGTGACAAAGTCTTTCCTATTTTCCATGAGCCATTAGTCTGGTTAACAACCCTTTACCCGAGTGGAGTTTAGTCCCAGCTCAGGGGTGACTCACTATTGAGAATGATGAACAGTGTGGTCTAAGGCTGGGAGGTTCGTGGAAGGTCTGTACGCAGTTGGTGACATTCTTACCAAGATAAGTGTCAACTGTGTGATAAATTTACATGTTGCATTGTTATTTATGTGCATATTTTTATGGGTTATCATATGTGAGATTATAACTATGTTTATTTTTATGGGTATTGCCTGTATATGTTGCATGCATATGTTTACTTCTATTTTAGTGTGAATTCGTGCATTTACATAACGTATTTGTCTATTACGTTTTATATATAAAGCTTCCACAAGAGTGTTGTGTGTGTATGTTTTAAATGCACGCAGTTAGAAAATTTTATGTGGCATCGCTCAGAATAGAAGATGGGTATGTTACAGTATGTTCCGTAGAGAGAACGTAAGTGTTTTCTGGCATAACGTGGCCCTACATGGATGGTCAGGGATGTTACAAAATGGTTTCAGAGCTAAGTAAAGTGTCTGAGTAGTGGCATGCCCCTGGCCTATTGATGGTTGGGGATGTTACAATATGGTATCAGAGCTTCAATTTTCAACACTGAGCTTGGATGGGCTGAGAAAGTTGAGTTGAAGCATAATGTCATAGAGGATTTATTTCGAAGTGGCCAAATTTCAGTTTGTAGAGCATCCATGGTAAAAAGTAACAACAACCGGGCGAAAATGGGGAAAAGACCCAATTTCTGTGGTTGAATTCATGAGAAAATGGAGAAATTCAGCCAAGTGATGAGATATTACTGATTTAATATCTGTTCTAGCAAATTTGGACCTGGAATTGGTCGAATTTGAAGTTACAATGAATCCATGACACTTGGAGCGAGTTTTATAATTAAAATTCCCAATTCGTGAATTGATTTTGGGAAAAATTCGTTCCAACAATGTCAACCCACAACGATCTGTTGTTATAGAGGTTGAGCTGGTGTTATCGGGGTGAAATTGAATGAATTTCATAGTTGTCGAATGTCTATGGTGAATTGGGAAAAGCCCCAATTTCTACAGCATAATTCATGAGGAATCGATGCGCATAAAGGTGAATGTGCTTAGTTGAGCGCACCAAAAATTCATCTGGCGCAATGAAACGCTCAGGATAGGTAAAATTTGGCATTGCGTGGCAAGGTATTGGCGTGTTGATGTGCGCATTAAATTCAGGCACCACATGGAAAATGTTGGCATGCAGGTGCATGTGGTAAATTGTGGCGTCGCGCGGAAGAATATTGTGTGCGGATGTGCACGCTAAATTTAGCATTGTGCGGTGTGCACACACGTAGTAATGGTGCACATGGTGTGCGCAGTATTGCAAATCACAGAGGATTTTGGTTGGCACACGCATAACATGAGTATAAGTTGTTTCGCAACAGTGTAATCAATGGTGCGCGCATATTATTGTGCGTGGTGGGGTCATATTGAACTTTGGCATGGTGCAATGCATAGAGAGAAATGCATGTTGAATATCAGTGCATGATACAAAAAAAAAACTGTGTGCAACATATGTCAGTGCATGAACCAAAACTGGGCGTAGTGGATATTGGTGTTCGACACAAAAGTAGTGCGTAGTTATTGGCACGATGGAGAAGTGATACATAGTGGTTTTTAAGTGCGCGAAGCACGATTTACCTTGTGTGGTTGCTACACATGGAAAATACGGGTGTACAGATTGAAATTTGTGCGCGTGAAGTTGTTTGAAGGGTGAAGAACAACAAAAAACCAACGAATTTCCATGACGTTTTATATTGTTTGAACGTCACCTTTTTGCGGCGCGTTTTTGAGGGCCTTAAGAGCATTTTTAGCATCTCAAATACCATGAAGACAGAGTGTGACAAGGCACATTGTGTCTTTGTAGCTCAAATAAAAGAGCTCGGATAGATTTTTCTAATGGTGTAAACTATTCGTCAAATGGAGCTTTTATGAGAAAGATACAACAGAAACAGTGAAGGGTAAATTATAAGACCCAACTAGCTCCATGGAGCCATAACTTTCTGCTCAAGACTCGGAATTGAGCATGTGAATAGGCGTTGGAAAGGTCTTGGAAAGTGGAATATAATTATCCACACAAAAAATTGATCAAGGAATTCAAATTTCTAGGAAATCAGAAGAAAGGATTCTGATATATATTATTGAACCAGAACGGTTCATATTTTCATGAAATTGTTGAAGCAGTTAGCCTGACAAAGTTTTGTTGGCTGCACATTTTGCAGAGTTAAAAAAAATTAGATAAAGATCGGCTTAGAGTCTAGAGTAATGGAAGAGGCACAAGGGAATTACAACCAGGAAGATGAAGTCAGAGGGATGGATGTCCATTTGAGCATTGAAGGAACAAACTCCAATGGACATGGAAAAGAAAGGAATGAAAACATGAATATGGTAGAGACCATTAAAAATTTGCAAAAGGATGTCCAAAGACATAAGGCTGATAATGAAAGTCTTATGAGAGCCAAGGAGCATCAATATGACTTCAACATGAAGTTATTACATAGCTTGAACNAAAATCGGGAAGTCACAAGTCTCATGATGAGAAAATAAAATCAAGAAGTGTTAGAAGACATCACCATCACTCCCCAAGGCATTCCAATAAGAGGAATCACAACAACTCAAGTCCATCCCCTATCAGGAATCATAAGAGTTATGGGGTGGATGAACTAGGAGGAGAAATGAACAAAATCAAACCTCCTACTTTTGGTGGTGAGCACAAGAAGGATGAAGATGCAGAAACATGGTTGTTGGGCATGAGAAAGTATTTTCAATTGCATAATTATTCTTCTCATGCAGAGCATAGAATTTCCATCTATCAACTCAAGGGAAAGGAATCCATGTGGTGGGATCAGCTTGTGCAGGTGCAACACATTAAAGAGAAAAGTGTTACTTGGAGGTAATTCAAGAGGTATTTTGAGAAGAAATACTTGACTAAGAGATACTATGACAAGAAAATGAAAGAGTTCTTTGAAATCAAGCTTGGGAGTATGACCATTGTTGAATATGAGAGAAGGTTTTTTAGAACCGCTGAAGTATGTCTCTTTCATCAAGGATGATATAGTGAATATTCAAAGGTATTTGAGTGGATTGCCATCATTTATCAGTGATAAAATACAGTATGATGATCCCAAGACATTGGAGGAGACCATAAGGCGAGCTAAATGCCTATATGATCAACAAAAATCAAAGCCAAAATTCCAAAAATATTGGGAAGACAAAAAGAAATTCAAGGTGGATCAGAGGAAGAAGGGATATAAGCCACCATTCTTTAGAAACAATCCTCAGGGACAACAAACTCCTAAAGAAACTAGAATGATTGACACAGGGAGTCAAAGGCGAAGGCAACCACCTATTCAATGTTTGGGTTGTAAAGGGGATCACATGTTCATAGATTGTCCTCACAGAGGTGAAAAAGGGAGGATTGTTCACAATGTACAACAAGATAAAATAGTGGAGGACATGGGCAGAAAGGTACCCAGGATCTATGCAGCCTTGGACAACAAGCAAGAAGAGTATCAATCACATATGATTGAAGTGGAAGGTATGATCAACAACCAAACCATTGCTATTTTAATTGATTCAGGAGCTAGTCATAGTTATATAGATCCTAAGATGGTGGAAATTTTGCATTTGCCAAGAAGCAAGCATGGGAAATCTTGGTTGGTGCAGTTGGCTACAGGAACCAAAAGAAAATTTAATGAGATGGTTAATTTATGTCTTATGGACATGAATGGAATGAACACCCAGGCAGATTTGAACATCTTGCCTTTAGGTTCCTATGACTATCTAATTGGGATGGATTGGTTGGACCAACATCATGCTCTCCTAGACTATCATAACAAATCATTTACTTGCTTTGATGAGGAAGGGAAACTAAGGAAAGTGTAGGGAATTCCCAGGGCAGTAACCATCAGAGAGATTTCAACATTGCAACTGAAGAAATGTTAGAGAAAAGGGTGTCAAATATTTGTAGCACATATGGAAGAGAAACCTAGAGATAAGGTGCCAAATTTGAAAGATTATGCAGTCCTAAAAGAGTTTGAGCATGTGTTCAAGGAGGTACCAGGACTACCCCGAAGGAGGGACATTGATTTCTCTATAAACCTAATGCCTGGAGAAGCTCTAGTGTCAAAGACTCCTTACAAAATGAGTACACCAGAGCTGAAGGAGTTGCAAATGCAACTTGAAGAGCTTCTGAAGAAGGGGTATATGCCCAAGTGTGTCACCTTGGGGTGCCCCCATCTTGTTTGTGAAGAAGAAATATGGAACATTAAGATTATGCATTGATTTCAGACAGATGAATAAAGTGACTGTTAAGAACCAGTATTCTCTGCCAATGATTGATGATCTTTTTGATCAATTGAAGGATGCAAAGATATTTTCAAAGATAGATCTTAGGTCAAGATACCATCAGGTAAGGATTAAAGAGGATGATATCAGCAAGACTGCCTTTAGGACAAGGTATGGTCATTATGAGTTCACAGTGGTGCCATTTGGGTTGTCAAATGCACCAGCTGTTTTCATGTGCTTAATGAATGGCGTTTTCCAAGAATATTTAGAAAAGTTTTGTCATTGTCTTTTTGGATGACATTCTCATATATTCCAAGTTAGAGGAAGAGCATGAACATCATTTGAGGATGGTTTTGCAAGTATTAAGGGAGCACCAATTGTATGCCAAATTGAGCAAGTGCTCATTTTATCAGAAGCAAATTCACTATTTGGGTTATATTATTTCAAAGGATGGGATAGTAGTGGTTCCTGAGAAGATAGAAGCCATTAGAGAATGGGTAGTGCCAAAGAATGTGACAGAGGTTAGATCATTCATGGGCCTTGCAGGCTACTACAAAATATTTATCGAAGGATTTTCAATGATTGCACACCCAATCACTTCCTTGCAAAGAAAGGGTGTGAAGTTTCAGTGGACATTGGATTGTGAAAAGAGTTTCCAACACTTGAAACAGTTACTAACAAGTGCTCCAATAATAAGGATTGCAGACCCAAATGAAGACTTAATTGTATGCATAGATGCATGTAAAGAAGGACTTGGTGGAGTCCTCAGTCAAAATGGGTTTGTTATATGTTATGAATGAAGGAAGTTGAAGGAGCATGAAAGAAACTATGCCACTCATGATTTGGAGTTGGCAGCCATAGTACATGCCTTGAGGAAATGGAGACACTACCTCATGGAGAAAATGTTTGAGATGAGGACATACCACAATGGTCTGAAATATTTGTTTGATCAGCCAACTTTAAATTCTAGGAAAATCAAATGGTTAGAATTTCTAAGCGAATATGACTTTGATATAAAGCATATCAAGGGGAAGGAGAACAAAGTGGCTGATGCACTCAGCAGAAGAGTGCATGAAATTCACGCTACATCCATTAGCATGTATCAATCAGATTTGGAACATAGAATTATAGAGACTGCGAAATCAGATTTAGAATACAAGGATTTAATGGAAAACTACAACAAGGTAATTTGCAGCAGAAAATTGAAGAATACAAGCTAGATAAGGATGAAATTCTCATGTACAGGGGAAGAATTTATGTACCAAATTCCAAGGAGTTGAAAAATATGATATTGAGAGAAATCCATAATGTGCCTTATGTTGGGCACCCAGGATATCAGAAAAATATTGCAGTTGTCAATATCCAATATTATTGGCCAGGCATGAAGAGGTTGCTGATTTTATTGCTAGATGTTTGGAATGTCAAAAAGTAAAGGCTGAGCATAGACACCCAACTAGTTTGCTAAAACCATTAACCATTCCTAAGTCGAAATGGGAAGTTGTAACCATGGATTTCATCACCAAACTTCCTAGAACAAATAAACAACATGATTCTATCATGGTAGTGGTGGATACGCTTACTAAATCTGCTCATTTTATTCCAGTTAAGCTAAATCACAAGGCAACAAACATTTTTTTATGTTTATATGAGGGAAATTGCTAGATTACACGGCATACCCAAGACAATTGTGTCTGACAGAGATCCGAAATTTACCTCAAATTTTTCGAAGGGATTATTTAATGGATTTGGAACAAATTTGAATTTTAGTACAACTTATCATCCAGAAACACATGGACAAACAGAGAGGGTGAATCAGGTGATTAAGCATATGTTGAGGATGTATGTGATGGATAAACCATCAAAATGGGAAGACTACCTACACTTGGTAGAGTTTGCTTATAAAAATGGGTACCAAGCATATCTAAAGATGAGCCCATTTGAGGCACTTTATGGGAGAAAGTGAAACACACCTGTAAGCTGGGATAACCCAACAGATAGAGCAATGGTTGGGCCATAATTGCTCAGGGAAATGGAAGAGAAAATGTTTAAAATAAAACAAAATTTAAAGGTTTCCCAAGACAGGAAGAAAAGCTATGCTGATAAGGGCATAACTCACAGGGAATTTAAAGTGGGCGACCATGTATTCCTGAAAGTGAAAGACAATAGAAGTTCCCTGAAGTTGGGGAATTATTCAAAGTTGGCAGCTCGCTATTGTGGGATGTTTGAAATCCTAGAGAGGATTGGTCTAGTATCTTATATGATTGCGTTGCATGCATCTATGTTTGTTCATAATGTATTCCATGTATCCTTTATAAATAAATATATACCTGATACTAATCATGTTATTGATTGGAATGTGATTCAGGTGGAGCAAGAAGGTGCTTTTCAAGTGCATCTGGTGTGAATTCTGGACCGAAAAATCAAACAGCTCCGGAATCGAGCCATAGGGATTGTAAAGGTCCAATGGAACTGGTACGGTCCCAAGGACGCTACTTGGGACCATGAGGATGAAATGCAGGCAGAATACCCACATCTTTTTGAGTATTTTTGAAATTTAGTTGTACAATGGTACATGATGCATTGAGGACAGTGCATAAATAAGGGGAGGGGATTGTAATATCCATAAGGCCGAACCCAATTGTAAATGTAAATACAAATGTACTTAAGATGGTGAGTTGCTTTGATATCATTTTTGTATGCACATTTCATGGCATAGTGTGCGCATGTACTGCGCAGTAAAATAAGAAAGGGTGCACATTCCAGGATATCGCGCGCAACATCTTAGGTGCGCGCGATGTTGAGGCCAGGGAGCCTTTGTGTATATGATATGTTTTATAGGTTGGTGAGCCAGTTATTATAAGCTAGGATGCTTATGTTTTGATTAGACCGGAGAGCCTAGATGTTAAAATCCAGTGCGCCTGTTTTTGTACATGTCTCATATTTAATATAAAATACATCGTTGCGTGCAGACTGACCACGATAAAAAGATGGGGGACTAAACTCCACTAGTTAGGGAAATGGAGGGACTAAGTTAAGGAAAGGGGCTAAGCTAAGGAGCTTGAGCCAAAAAGGAATATTGTATTAATATTTCTTAAAATCATAAAGTATGGATAATTATTTTATCCTAAATTCTAAAGTTGGGGACAAGTGGGCCAAAGTAGCTCCCAACATGACAAGTGTCAATTTGGGGACATGCATACATATTGTTGGGACTTACCTCATTTTGACATCTCCCCCATCATTTGTACCATCATATTTTCCATGTTTCCTTCCATCATTCAGCCATGATTCCATGACCATTTTCACTCATGTAGTCAGTTATCCTTAGACATTTATTTCACTATATATGAACCTGTAACCATAGCCATTTTGTGTTGGTGTACCTGGTTAGCTTGGGAACATGGATTGAAGAAGCGGGTTGTCAGGCCGGTGGGATATTGAAGAGGTGGGTTGTCAGGCCCATGAGAAATTCTCTGGGTGAGAGAATTGTTGGGAGTTGATTTCCTAAAGGTGCTAAACTGCAGCTACAGGGCTCTGAGACTTCCTGTTTGGCTTGTTTCTAAAGACTTGGAAGGGAAGTGGCGAAGCCAAGGTACTGTTGAGAAGAGAAGGGGCACACTTCCTTGGATGGGACAAGCATGTGAGGAATGAGAGACTGCAGGATCTTAGTTGAGTGAGCACCGTGACAGAGTCTTTCCTATTTTCCATGAGCCATTGGCCTAGTTAGGAACCCTTTACCTGAGTGGAGTTTAGTCTCAGCTCGAGGGTGACTCACTATTGAGAGTGATGAACATTGTGGTCTAAGGATGGGAGGTTCGTGGAAGGTCTACACATAGTTGGTGACATTATTACCAAGATAAGTGTCAACTGAGTGATAAATTTACATGTTGCATTGTTATTTATGTGCATATTTTTATGGGTTATCATATGTGCGATTATAACTGTGTTTATTTTTATGGGTATTGCCTATATATGTTGCATGCATATCTTTACTGCTATTTCAGTGTGAATATGTGCATTTACATAATGTATTTGTCTGTTACATTTTATGTATAAATCTTTCGCAAGAGTGTTGTGTGTGTATGTTTTAAATGCATGCAGTTATAAAATTTTATGTGGCATAGCTCAGAATAGAAGCTGGGTATGTTACAGTATGTTATGCAGAGAGAACGTAAGTGTTTTTTGGCATAGCATGGCCCGGCATGGATGGTTGGGGATGTTACAAAATTGTTTCAGAGCTATGTAAAGCGTCTGAGTAGTGGCATGCCCCAGCCTGTTGGTGGCCGAGGATGTTACAATTAATATTATGGTAGCTGCGGGAGGTATTTACCTCCACGTGTAAACTTGACAAGAAAAGAATATTTTGGGAAGCAATAAGAAACCCTAATGAGTTGGATAATAACCCTAGAATACAATTCGGCTCAAGAGGATAATTGGTATTAGGTTATTAGCCTACAAGAGAAGAAGTCGTCCAGAAGAAATATTATATACTAAGTAAATAGACACCCAGAATGAGAAGTCGGCCCAGACAGATAGCCAGAATTAGTATAAATACAAGAGCCCAGTCTGCATTCTGGCAGGCATTCTCAAAATTGCAGAGAAACACTTGTGCGCACTGCAGTTGCCCAGTTTGTGCACAAGTTTGGAGGAGAGTTGTCGTTGCAGCTGCTGCAGCTAGCAGATTGTGTTTTGGCTTGGACTATCTCTTGGTTATTGTTTGGACTATTTGATCAACTCTTGTTTGGTGTGCTATCCTTGGGGAAAGGTGCACTACCCTTGTTTGGCTATATAGACTAGGGTTTTCTTCTAGAATGATTCTCTGTCAAGGTTAAGGTGCTCGAAGGGTGCCTTTGGCCTATGGTTGGGTGACAATAGTGATATTGTCGATGGTAAAACAAGCACATCCATTATATTCTAACATCATCAAGCTGTCATCTAGTATATATTCGGATTAGTTGTTAAGAAGACTAATTATAGGCATTAGAAGTGTTCGTATGAACATTTCTCTCCTAGGAAATAGTCAGTTGATATTATCCTATCTTAAACTGTAATCTGAAAAATAGGATTTTCATGATTTTTTTTGTTTTGTTTTAGAAAGTTATTAAAAGGACTGAAGGAATGGTCGATCAGTTGGGGAATCAAATGTTATTTTTTGTAAAGACTCCTCTGTGAGGCAAAGACAATATTTTCATATTGGCACTAAATGGAAAAGGCATTTTGATGGTCATAAATTCTTTTCATGTTATTATATTTTTCTTTTTCTCATTTGAATGCATTTTTTCTGTTGCTAAGCATATGATATCTTGGTTGTGAGTAATACAATGAATATTTTGTTGTTTAAATTATTCATAGCTAAGATTTCTTTTAAGTACCATGTTCTTATTTCTTAATGATACGTGGGAATGAGAAATCCATGTGTGAGTGGACAAATTGAATACTCATATATATTCCTTTCCTTATTTACTTTTTATCATCTGATTTATGAAAGTGTTTGTCATTTACTAAGCCAATGAGATGTTTATTTTCCTTTTTACATTGAACCTTATATATTTATGTATCCTTGATCCAACTTTCAACCATTTCTAAATCCTATTCAAAACCTTTATAAAAATACCATTGCAATAACTTGATGATGCCCTAGCTTGTCCTCTCACAGTCAAGTGAAAATTTAGGGACTAACATCTTTTGGCCCCGTTGTCATGGACGAAGGAACAAATACATTTTCCTTGGGAGAACGACAAAGATCAGATCTAAATCTTGATGGTGGACAAAAATTTGGACATTTATATGAGACTGCATATTTTTCACATGGCGACTCCTCTACAGTAATTCCGACTCCAAAAATAGAAGGTAAAGGACTTAAAACTCCTCCAAATTTATCATCATCCACAAAGAAACAAGTGACTAGAAAAAACCTAGATCCTAAGCATGTTCCAGCAGTGTCTGATCCTAAAATTTATTGAGAAAATCTAAAAATACTTCAGGATAATCCTGTTCTTTAAAAGATAAATCTTCTTATACAAGTGCTCAAGGAAATTTTTATGAACCTGTTAATATCCCTCAAATTCAAGAAATTATACCTAAAATTGAATCAAAGCCTATTGTTCAACCTTCAATTGTATCATTTCCTTCAACTATCTATGAATTGAATTTAGACCAATGGAAATTAGTTGCTGAGCTCATTGAAGAAGAAAAAAGAAATACCTTATCCATAGTTGAAGCTTTGAGGGATTTTCCCAAAGATACTAAAAGTGAACCTGATACACTTTTATCATCATCACCACAATCTAGTTCTTCTAAGAGGTTAAACCACATTATTGTTCCTTTGAAAATAGTTTGTTTCTGGAACCTTCATCTTTTTCTTGTTCATAAAGGAAACCTCTGATTTCATCAATTGAATATAAAAAACTCATATCAACTAAAATAAGTTGTTCTACCCAAGGAACAATTTCTCTTTATACATCACAAGTGTTTCCTATTCCTATAGTTCAAGCACCCATTGTAATAAATATGGTTGTAAATAGGATGGATGCAATTGTTGCAACCAAATATGAACCATTAAATTTACCAGAAGTATTGTATGCCTTCCCACCTAATGATTATATTAATTATTTTCCAAGATTCAATGGAGAGGGGGAAGTCACTGCTGAAGAACACTTAAATTCTTTTTACAGTTTTGAAGATAATTTTAATGTGGAACATGCATATGTTTGGATGGATGAGACTTTTTGTGCAAAGTCTAGATGGAGAAGCAAGGAAATAATTTAGAAGTCTACCTCCTAATTCCATTGTTGATATTGATGCACTAGATGATACCTTTTTGAGACATTGAGGAGATAAGAAAGATTACTTGTATTATATCATTGAGTTTGGTGCTTTGAAAAGAAAACAAGGAGAATCTATATCTGATTTTACCAAAAGATTTAATAAAATGTATAGTAAAATTCTAGATGAAATCAAACCCACAAAAACATCAACCAAAATTGCTTTTTCCAATTCCTTTGATGCTGAGTTTTCTCTGTTGTTGAGAGAAAGAAGGTTTGTTACTCTGATTTTGATGCAGGAAGCAACCATTGAAGTAGAATCCAATATACTGGCAGCAAATAAATTGAAATCAAGGGGTGATAGAGACAAGAAAAAATAGAGAGAAGAACTTCCTTCTTCTTCTCATATAACATCTGAATCCAAGATTGATGAAATGGCCAAAATGTTGAAAACATTGACATCCAAAATGTCCAGGTTGAATATGGAAACAAAAAAACCTAGCAGGCCTACATAGGAAGGAGGATACAAAAATCACAATCAGTTCAGAAGGCCTAACAATGTTCCTCAAATTTTTCCCAGGGAAAGGATAAATGAAGATGATCAAAAGGTTTTGCCTCCTTTTCAAAATAATGCAGTGGAAGAAGTTGAGGAAATTGATGACACTGAGGAAGATTCTACAGTTCATTTAAATGATACAGAATCACCTCCCACTCATCTGACACAACAAGATTATGAGGATGCTCTTATACTGAATCAGTTTGAGGAAGAATATGCTGAAGATATTTCCCAAAAGGAACCTAAAAGGAAAAAGTATGATCTTAGGTCAAGATCAAATGGATCAAAAACATATATATGTGTTCAAACCAAAAATACAAATGCTCTAGTCAAATCAGGGTTCAGTAAAGAAGGTTCTGGGGTTAAAATTGATCAACAACAAAAACAACTTGTCAAGGTTAGAACTACAGAGGTGAAGGAATATGAGAAGCAAGTTTATTCTTTCATCTTGGAAAATGAAATCAATAAAATCAAAATACCCATACCTCCAGTAGAATTGATGAAAAATGATCCTTTTAGAAAATCTTTCCTGAAAGCATTGCAGCCTCTTGTTCATGTTACTTTTTCAAATACCATAAATCTTGAAGATGAAAACCCTTCCATAACCATTGGTCCACGTATTGAAGATAGTTTTGATGCTTCTCCTCCTTTCTACATATCCCTGAACATTCATGGAAAAATATTGCATAACAGTTTAGTGGATTCAGGAGCTTCACACAATGTAATGCCAAAGGTGGTAATGGATGAGTTAGTTTTAGACATCACTAGGAATTATCTGGACCTATATTCATTTGACTCCAGAAAGGTTAAATGTCTAGGAGTCATTAAAGACATGGTTGTCACTTTATCTCAATTATTTATGTAAAGTGTGGTGTTGGATGTGATTATGGATGATATACCTCCTAAATTTGGGATTATATTGTCAAGATCATGGGATAAGAAAGTAGGAGGTACACTACAAATGGACCTCAATTATGCTACTATACCTGTGTTTGGTGGAGAGCATCGAAGACTGTACAAGGAAGTGAGGCTGGCTTACCTGGTGAGTGATCATGAAAATCGTGAAAATCATCTCGTATATGTTGTTGAAGATGAACTTGGTTCTTCTATTTTTCACATTGGTGACCAAATAGTTGAAACATAATTAAGGAAAATCAAACTTGCAACTGAAGAAAATATAGAAAATTCAGTCTGGAAAATGTTCTTTGATGGGGATTTTTTCAAAGAAGGCTCTAGGGCTGGGATTGTTTTTATTTATCCTACACAGGAAGTCATTCATCTGTCATACGCATTGGAATTTGATAAAACCAACAATATCAGTGAATAGGAATTTCTTCTGTTGAGATTGAAAGCTGCTAAAAATATGGGTATTGACAATATTTCTATTTTTGGAGATTCTAAGCTTATCATCCATCAAATAAAAAATATTTACCAAACCAAAAAATAGAGGTTAAAGAACTATATAAATGAAGTGTGGTATTTTGTTAATAATTTATTTTTGGCCTTCAACATCACTTTTATAACTAGAAACTTGAATCAGCATGAAGATTCTCTAGCACTGGAAACTAGTAATTTCAGAACTCCAATATTTCCCAATTTAAGATTTGAGATTGAGGTAAGACAAAAACCCTCTATACCAGATAACATAAAAAAATGGCAAGTATTTAAATATGATCAGGAGATTAAAAGGTTTTTGGAGACCATTGATGATTTTTCTACTATCTCAATAGACCAGGATAATGAAAATGGTGATGTGGGAGTTCATGCTGCTAATATCCTTCAAGACAATATTGTTGGTCATAAAATCATTGAATTAAATACAAATGGTTTTCCAAAGGGTCTGGTTCCCCTTGAGAGATTATTTGACCATAATGATGTTTCAAAAATTTTTGTTATAGAAATAGAGGAGGTTGAAGTGGTTGATTATGATATCAGTCCAGACTCAAATCCTAGAATGGTGAAATTATCCAGGAAATTTCCAGAAAAACAAAGAGATAGGTATGTCAATTTGATGAAACAGTTTCTAGATGTTTTTTCCTGGTCTTATGAAGACCTTAAGGTTTTTGATGCAAATATTATGCAACATAAGATTCCTTTAAATCCTGGATCAAAACCTTTTAAGCATAAATCTAGACAATTCAATCCATTGTTGCTACCTATAATTAAAAAATAACTGAAAAGGTTGTTGAATGCTAAAATTATAGTACCATTGAGATACTTAGAATGGGTATCAAATTTAGTACCTGTCAGGAAAAAGAATGGAGATATAAGGCTTTGTGTAGGCTTTATAAATATGAATAGGTGTTCTCTAAAGGACAATTATGCATTACCTAAAATGGATCATATTCTAAAAAGAGTGGTAGGGGCCAAAATAACATCTATGCTTGATGGATATTTAGGATATAATAAGATATCAGTGATGGAATAAGATAATAAGAAGACAACTTTTACTACTCCCTGGGGCACTTTCATGTATGAAAATATGCCTTTTGGACTCATGAATGCAGGAGAAATTTTTTAGAGAGCTATGGACATCAAATTCATTGGTGAGAAAGACAAATTTATGGTTATTTATCTTGATGATATTACTATGTTATCAACCTCTGATGATGAACACTTGCAACATCTAAAACAGACAGTTGAAAAATGCAGGAGGTATGGTATATCATTAAACCCTAAAAAATCTCTTTTTCCACAGAAGAAGGAAAAATCTTAGGACATATTGTTTCACCAGAAGGAATCAAGATAGATCCTGAAAGGGTAAAGGCCATTCAACAAATAAACATTCCAAGGAATAATAAGTTTATCTAATCTTTCATAGGAAAAATCAATTTCTTAAGAAGATTTATACCAAATTTTGCAGAAATCATCAAGAATATTATTGATATGTTGAAGAAAGATGCAGAGATAAAATGGATACTAGAAGAAAAGGAATCATTTGAAAATATTAAGCAGGCTTTAATTAAGGAACTTGTCCTCATCATCCCTAATTACTCTAAGGAGTTTCTGATTTTTTCATTTGCATCTGAAGACACTATAGTTGTTGTTCTCTTACAAACAAATGACCAAGGGTATGAACAACCTATCTCTTTATTCATCAAGAGTCTTATGGATTTTGAATTAAAATATGATACTATGGATGAGAAGGCATATGCTTTGGTGAAAGATTTAAAATCTTTTAGGGTGTATGTCCTACATTATGAAATTACTGTATATGTTCCAAATAGTGCATTTAAGGAAATTTTAGTCCAACCAGATTGTGAAGGAAAGAGGGGGAAATGGATAACTAAAATTATGGAATACAACTTGACCATAAATCCCACTCAATTAATAAAAGGACAAGGCCTTGAAAAATTGATGACAGAGTGAAATTATAGAGCAATTGGATTGCATCATTTATCCAACAAATCAATGAATTCATCATTTCAGGTTGAGGAAATAGGTTCACTGGTAAGAAACAAATATTCTTCTTCACCATGGTATAAAGACATTATTTATTTTCTTCTAAATTTTCAGTCTCCTCTCGATTTAGATAAATCCAAGTTCAAATCACTTAAACTGAAATCAATGAAGTATTTCATTATCAATCAAAGCTTGTTTTGGAAAGATCCTAATGGAATTATATTGAGATGTGTTGATGAAGAAGAAGAAAAATAGATTTTATGTGATTTACACCAGGGAGTTTGTGGAGGATATCACCATTGGAAAGCCACTGCTTTCAAAATATTAAGAGCAAGCTATTACTGGCCTGCATTATTTTCTGATATATTTTCTCAGATGAGGGCATGTGAACCATGTCAAAAGTTTGCAGGGAAACA
>SNQJ01S0091649.1:0-32605 GCA_010110895.2 Picea sitchensis | reverse complement strand
GATTAAAATTGATGTTTAGAATTTTTTTTAGGTTGTTACACCTTTTGATCCGAAAAGATCTTTTAAACAACACTGGTTGAGTTATCTTTCATGAGTTATTTTACCATTTAGGAAACTAATGAAAGAGGAGAATTCAAGATGAAACATGGCAGCCATATAAACATATACATATATATAATTAAACAATAAGAAACAACAAATTATAACAAGAGAAGTTGATAACAGAGATCGACAATCTCGCCTACATCTCCGGGGCTTTGTCTCAGTGAGTGAGGATTTCTTATTTATGTTCAAAGCTTTAAAACTACATCATACCAATGCCAAAAAGGTTACAAACTGATCTAATCTTGTTCTACCAGATCTCAAAAACCCAACAAAACTGACAACACTGAAAACAGATGACTAGAGATCCCATAAATGGCCCGCAAAGGTGCTCTCCTCAATGGCTTCCCTATATAAAAATGGATTTGGATTAACAATACTTCAGCATAAACCTATTTTGAACCTCCTCGTATGGCTTCAAGAACCTCTAGTTTATATAGACTACAAGTGGGTAAGAACCTCCGAACTTCTCCCCAAGATTTGGCCTCCAAAAGGGCCTAATATCCCCCAATATTATCCAAAATATCTCAAAACTGTTTAGAAAATCACAAAAATATCATAATATAATGTTGAAAAACCCGCTTTTGGGAAATATACAGCTGCAACCCCTTTTTTAGTGTCTTCTGGTCACTTGGGTGCCTCCATGTGGCCTAAGTGCTAAGTCTTGTGTGTTGGTCCCCTCGATTTGGGCTCCTGGTTACATGTGTAGGCCCTATGTCCCTTATCTCTATGCTCCACGTGCTCGACAGTTATAACCCATAGCCTTAGCCCCTGGTCTAGCGCCGTGGTCGGCGGGCTAGCCCGACCAACCGGCCGCTAACCATATGTATCTGCGTTAATAGATATGTGGAGTGGTCATATGTACAAGTCAGATGGTAGAGCATTGGGGACCTGGGGAACATGTAACATATGTGCACCATAACATAAGGGATTGGTCCGGTGTATGTTTGTATCCGATAATGTTGAATTGGGGGTTGGGGGTAGGCCCCAACCCTTTCTCCTCGTGAGATATCATTCATCGCAACATATATACAAATGAAATCATATATATGTAATAAACACAGTGCAGGTGCACGAGTAGCCCTACCTAGCCAAACCCCTTGCCACCCAGACCGGAAGTCATGGGTTCGAATCTCGTTGAACCCAAAATTATTCCAAAATGCTATCCAATGGAGGGGTGCCATGTGGCAGCCGAAGAATGGACCACGTGGAACCGTGTTATTCTCCCACTAACTACCCAGTGTCAAGCATTGATTCTACCATGTCAACAAACACTACCTAGTTAGCACACCTGCCATGTGTCATGCGCTATACGACCCTTTCCATGTCAGCTAGTGCCACATGTCACACTTGCAATGGTGACACGTGTCACATCCTGACTCCTCCACCTGTACCTTCGCACGTCAATGCCAACTCACCCTACCACGTCATTTGTATAGATGTATGGCCTATACAGTCAGATGCCACGTCAACACTGTACATACTATACAGACTCTATAGTGAGCATCATTTTTTGCATGTTTGGGGAAACGAACAGACCACAATATCTTTCACATATGACGTATGTTTCTCCCTGTTCAAGTTGCATTGGGTTCATATGGATGAGGCATACACACACATCCGTTTTTAATCCAGTCTGAGCACTTTTATTTTTAGGCCTTATTGGACCCATTTTGGTCTCAAGATCCAATTATGGATAAACTTGCCGAAAGAATAGTTTGTCTTTCTGTTTAGTCATCATTATAATGGATTTATGTTGTAATATATTTTTTCAAAATCTACGAGCGTTTATACACGATGTATAAAGTATGCATTGTTGTTCCTCTATCAAGCAATTTGAGCACTAACATGTATAAAGTATAAAGTATGAATTGTTGTTCCTCTAGACGCTAAAGTAAATTTGATTTTTATAAGTTACCAAGTTTCAAAACATGTATTTTGTACACTAACAACAACCACTTTATAAAGGCGTATAAAGTGGTTGATATACAATGATCAACGTCATTTTTCATTTTCCACGTGCCTTGGGGATGACCATTAATTCATTGACACATAATTAATGTATTAATGAATTATTATATTAATGTAATATATAATAAAAATAATAATGTATAAATGCAATAAATAAATTAAAATATTAATTTACATTAAACAACATGGAAGACAAGAGGCTTCCTAAAATTGCTTTAAAATTGAGTCATAACCACCATCCACTTAAGCTAGGATGGCATAAATATTCTTCGTCTTGGCTAAACTATTGAGGAATCATGGAAGACACCATATTGCAGAATAAAAAAAATATTTAAAAAAAAGTCAAATCACAATTTAAGGAGAAAGTGTGGTGTGATAAAAAGTTAAAGGAAAAAAGAAAATTAAGGTATTATAAGGATGTAATCAACCCTAATCTAGAAGATCAAAAATATCTATTTGTTTTTCCAAGTGTAAAGAAGAAAACAAGCATTGCTAAGATAATAAAAAATTATCACTAGCTCCATAGTGAAACTCGACGTTAGTCAATTCCTGAAATGCCATGGGGTGAAAGAGTGTGTCACCTTTCTGACACTAAGAAGGTTGAAGATGAAAATCACTTTCTCTTAGATTGTGCAACATATACCCATATTAGATCTCATTTTCAAAATATTTGTCACACTACCAACCTTCCTAACCTCTTAACTCAACAAAAGTATCATCATCTTGGAAAACTTCTCTTAATGTTTTTCGAGCACAGAAACAAAATTGTAAATAATCACAAGTAATAAATTACCCTCTTAAGGTGTGATAGATCAATTCAGTCTTAGTGGAAGTTAGTCATCATTATCAGTGTCATGATGTAACGTATTCAATGATTGATACATTAATAATTTAATTTATTAGCTAATTATATATTGTTGAAGTATTAAACATTGATACAATAATAATACATTAAATACTTCAATAAATGCATTAAATGCATTAATAAATACTTTACTAAAGTATTAATACACTAATGAATCAATACATTAATAAAGTGGTAATATATTGATATCACTGTAATGTATAAGTTAAAGTATTAATACATTAAAATATACATTAGCTTATTGATTGATATTTTAATAATGTAATGTAACATTAATAATTTAATGATACCTTAACAGATTGATGTAATATATAGATTGAAGTATTAATTTACATTAGTGTATAAAAAGTAACATATAAATTAATTGATAAATGAATAATGTAATGTGTTAATTAATTTATACATTAATATATTATTATTTAATACATTGTTAACTTATTAATAAACTAATACATTAATAATATATTAAATACATCAATAAAAACATAAAAAGCATCAGTAAATACATTATAGAAGTATTAACACACTAATAAAGTAATACATGAATAATAAAGAAATAAAGTATTAATGCATGGTCCTTAGCGGGTTTAGTAAAAAGTTATTAAAGTAATAATAATAGTTTATTTTTAAGGTCACCACTAGACCTTTATTGGTGTATGAGATCCCTTTGTTTGTTTTTTATTTGACTACTAAAGTCTACAAAGATATACATGCAAAGGAAGAAACGCATGTTCTCAACCTCTAAGCCCACTCAAATTGTATAAATTAAAGTATTAATACATTACACATTATTATATTACTATAATATATAAATTAGAGTATTAATACAATAATAATGTAATGTAGTAATTAATTAATGCATTAATATAGTATTAATTGATACAATGCTAAAATATTAATACTCTAATAAAGTAATAGATTATTAAAGTAGTGATGCATTATTAAAGTAGTAATATGTTAATACATTTATTCAAAATGATCATGGTTAATCATGGTTGACCATGAGATCATGGTTTTTTATTGTAATGACTATGAAGGACAATATACATTACTTGGTACTATAATGTATTAATGAATTAATGTATTAATTTAATTAATTTATACATAAATACTTTTTTAATAAATACATTACTAAAGTATGAATACATTAACACATTAAAAGAATATTAATAGAATGATAAAGTAATACATTAAAAAAATAGTGATACATTGACTTAGCAATACATTTCTAATATAATACATTAATGAATACATTATTAAAGTATTAATACATTAATAGATACATTATAAAAGTAATAATGAATTATTAAAGTCTTAATATACTAATACATTAATTGACAATGAGGATGGTTGACTATGGTTGACCATGGCAATGGTTAGCTTTGGTAGAACTTGCTTGATTTTGGGAAGGAAATGTTGACTATGGTTAATTTTGTTTGTCCTTCACCATGGATTAATGAGCTTGACCATGACCATGGTTGACCGTTTTTTTATTATGGTTAACCATGCTCATGGATGACCTTCGTTGACCATGTGGATATGATCGTGATTGACCATCTTGATTATGTTTAGCCATAGTTTATTATGGCACTACCATATTGCCATGATGATCATGTTTTGTCCATCACATTACAAAATCGGATTTTCTTGCTCACATTGTGACATTGACTTGTGTTCGTCCCGTGACATGATAAGGTTATGATCATCAAATTATGACGAATGGATATGTTTTTCAAAATATGGGATTGGAATAGGTTTTTCATAGACCGATAGTGGGTTATGTTCATCATAGTACGAGGTTGGGAAATGAACACATATATAATGAATTAAACACATAGAATTTATGTCGGATATATAAATACATATAAACGCATATATAATGAATTAAACACATATAAGAACTTTACCATTTATGAATGCAACCTTGAAACGTTTCTTATATAGAGATAAGATAAAAAGTAAGTTCTTTGTCAAACCTAGTACATAAATTACATCCTTTGTTCTCATTTGAGTTACTGAATCATGTTTGTAGGTGGATTCTCTCATTCCTTTGACAGGGTACTGATAATCATATCCAAGTGAAACTTTTGGGGGTAAGTCTTTTTCTGTAAGACTAGAGAGAATGTCTTTCTGACCTCTGATGTTCTTAGACGCACTATTATCTATGAGCCAAGTATCCTATTGAGGTGTCACAAATCATGAGAGGGATGAAAACAAAACATATTCTTCAATCTCTCATTTAGTCAACTTCTTGGGTGGCTCATCATCTTCAGCTACATGGGCATGATGTCTTGTGTTATTTATCTTCTTGTATTCTTCCCTTTTGGAAGGACAATTCTTAGTAATGTGTCTCATCTTATCACAATGTTAACATTGATAAGAGGAGAAATATTTTCCCTTTCTTTGACCCATATGATATTTTTGGAATCTCTTTGGAGGGTGAGATTCTTAATGAAAGTGGGTCTCCTTTTGAAAATGAGACTTTTTATTTCTTCCTTTAGCATGAGCAGTTAGGGCTTGATTTGCATCTCTCAATAGGGAGACTTCTCAATTGGTTACTTTTGCTTCTTCTTGAACACATTCTTCCCATAAACTGTCAACCTGGAGTTTCTCTTTTCTTGCACAAATAGTTTGAAGGAAAGCATCCCAAAGTCTTATGATACCATTAAGAGTTGTCATTATGAGTTCATGTTTATCCAAGTTGTCAAAAATTTCTTCGAATTGCTCCTTGAATTGAGAAACCCTAAAGAAATAGTCTTCAATTGTTTCTCCTTTCTACATCTTTGTATTCTTGAGTTGGGTTCTCAATGTCATATTCTGGTTGATGTTCTTTCCTTATGGCTTGCGTATTCTTTGGGAATTTTGTGTATTACTCTGTCTTTCCACTAAACATGATATGACAGTCTTGATATCTCCCAAAGTGTTTTCTTAGATTGGACAACTTGCATCTACTTCGGGACTTCGGCCTTTGGGTAATCTTGCTTGTTCTCAACCCTTTTCTACCAAAGTGGTCAGCGTTGAAGTTTACCTTTGCTACCTTATTGTGCTCTGAATAGATCAACGATCGAGGTGTTTTCAAGATTCGACGATTGACGGGAGTTTGTGACTTTGGGGCTTCGGCGTTGGTAGTGATATTGATGCTAAGGGTCAGTGTGGATTGTTGAACAGTAACTTGTGAATGGTTTATCCCATCGCCAAAAAATTGCAATTTGAAGTTGTGCGATTGTTGGTGGATCAAACACAGTCGTCGATCTTTAAATTAATGAGATTTGATGATCTACAATAATTGCGAGATTAAAAATAACGTATAGTTTAATTCTCCCTTCGTGCTCTGTAATCAATCTTTGCCCTTGATCTTGTTCTTGTGTATCCAACGATCCTAGTTTGTCCTATGGTGATTTTGATCATGATCACATTTTTGCACTGTTATTTCCCTTCTGAGCTTCATGTGCATCATCTCTTCTGAGATTTTGATCTTCATTCACTAACCCTCCTAAGCTTTAATTTATGCATATTGTCATACTATTTGACATCAATGACAACATATTAATGACACTATGTCCAAAAATCTCCCCCTTTGTCATTGATGGCAACAGACCAACTTCATACATAATCTCCCCTTGTGATGACGCTTCTATCATGTGAAGTTACTCTCCCCCTTTGACATCAATGGAAAAGGATTTATCCTTCTATGATTTGTCTTTATATATGCTACTGATCAATATCCGAACTCCAGTAACTTCCCCTGCAATTATCCTCTTCCTTCCATAATTGAATAACTCCCCCTATCACTATCATCTCTCTTCATCTGACTATTTTCCCCCTTTGTTTCTAAAAGGGTAGCTCTTCTAGACAAGGTATCTACTCTTGTTATCTCTACAAGATTTCATGTATATCATTTTGTGCATCATAATGTTGCTGTTGCGGATATTGGTTCCCTACTGGAACACTACACAATTGTAGCTCATATTTTTCAAACAACCCATGGATCTATCCATTGATTCTCATCGATCTCTAACCAATTGTATCCATCTTTATCCACGATACTTTTATATTGTACCTTGCTCTAAATTTTTGTGAGAAGGTTTATACTATGCTTGTCACATGACTGTAATTCATTTTGCAACAATTGACTTCACTCATGTTCACTTGTTCAATCTTTTCTATCCACATATTTGAATGTCCTGGTTTCTTAAACTTTTTCCTCTGATCTTCTATTACTGCAACATCATTTTTCTTCCATGTTTCATTTACTCTTCCTTTTGTATTGTATGAAGAATTTCTCATTGATTGTTTTTTTGAGTTCTAATAGTTATAGGCTTTTTTGCCATATCCACCACAACTGTAGCATCTCATAGTGTAACAATGTGTAGAAATATGTCCAACAAGATTGCAGTTAAAAAGTATTATACTGTTGTTGAACCTACCGACGTTTTTTCTTCCATGATGCCTACAATCCAAGGCCTCAAAAAACGCCCAATATCCACAAATATTAGCCAAAATCTCTCAAAACTGCAGAGAAAATCACAAAAAAATCATAATACAATGTTGAAAAACCCACTTTTGGGAAATATACAGGCACAACCTATTTTTCACTCGCTCCTGGTCACTTGGGCACCTCCATGTGGCCCAATATCTAAGGCTTGTGCGTTGGTCCCATCCGATTTTGACTCCCGGTTGCATGTGTACACCATATGGCCCTATCCTCTATGCTCCATGCACTCGATAGTTATAACCCATAGCCTTAGCCCCTGGTCTAGCGCCTTGGTCATTGGGCTAGCCCGACCGACTCAGAACTAACCATATATATCCGCATTAATAGAGATGTTGACTAGTCATATGTACAAGTCACATGGTAGAGCGTCGGGGAGGTGGGGCATATGTAACATCTCCATGCCATAACATAAGGGATTGGTGTCGTGTATGGCCATATGCGATAATGTTGAACCAGGGGTTGGGGCTATGCCCCAACCCTTTCTCCACCCAACATATCATTCATTGCAACATATATATAAATTAAACCATATAGTTGTAAGAAACATAGTGTGGGCATGATGGTAGCCCTACCCTGCAAAAACACTTGCCACCCGGACCGGAGGTCACGGGTTCGAATCCCGTTGAGCCCAAACATTTTCCAAAATCTTGTCCAATGGAGGGGTTCCACATGGAAACACAAGACTAGGCAACGTGGTACCACACTATTCTCCCACTAACTACCCAATGTCAAGCATTGATTTGAACATGTCAGCAAACACTCCCCACTCAACACACCTATCGTGTGTCGTACGTTGTATGGCCCTTGTCGTGTTAACAATTGCCATGTGTCACCATTACAGTGGTGACACATGTCATCATCTACCTGCACATTCCCATGTCAACACCAACGCACCTTGCCATGTCAGTTGTATGGTCGTATGGCCTATACAGTTACTTAAAAAGTTAGCACTCTACGAACTATACAATCAACATATTGTTTTGCATGTTTGGTGAAACGAATAGACTACGATATCTTTCACATATGATGTTTGTTTGAGCACGTTCAAGTTTCTTTTAGTTCATATCGATGAGGCCTACGCACACGCCCATTTTGAAGCCATTCTGAAGACTTTGATTTTTAGGCCGTCATGGACCCATTTTGGCCCCGAGATCCAATTCTGGATCACACCTCTCGACTAAATATCTTTTGGTCCTCCAAAAGGCTATTTAATAGTCATCAAGTGTGGGATAGGCCACCCCACTTGTTCATTATCTTTAAACTCCGTCTCGTGCACCTATCTTATCAAGATCAACTATAAAACAACCATGATAACTGACAATATATTGTTAGCCACTTGTACTCTGTCACATATTACTGAAGCCACTATCATACATGTTGACAACATTAGTAATAATAACATCATAAATATGAATGCAAATGAGCTAAAATGTTTGTAATATTTTCACGACATAAGCTTATCTTGAAGCAAAGTGTGATTGATCTTCCATTCTACAATCATCTTTTGTTCTTGCTTAAGATAGATTACTTGATTTGAACCAATTATAGGTGTGTTTCTTGCATAAGTTACCTTTCTTAATTGTTCCAGAGTTTTAAGAGATTGATTTTATTTTAAATGATGAGCATGTACCACATATTCTTTGCCTTCTTTGATTAAGTGATATCGATTATTTTCGCTCTAAAAGATTACTTTACGATTATACAAGTAAGGATTGTCTAATAGCATTCCACATTCATTGAGTAGCACCACATCATATGTCACCTCGTCCACAAACTTAGATGAAATTGAAAACTTTAATATGCATTGCTTTGTTATGTGAAATTTATGATTAGTGATTATCCATTTAAGTGTGTAAGGATTATGATGCATGTCTGTTTTTAATCTCAATTGTTTAACCAATTCTTATGAAATTAAGTTAGATTGAGATACACTATCTATCAGTGTGTCGACCTTAGTATTCCTCATAATGACCCTTATGTGAAACAATTTACTTATAAAATCAAATCCATCACCAATTTTACCTACCAAACCAACCAATGAGACTTTAGATTCATCACCTAAATCCAATCCCAAGTTTGTTGGTCGTGTTGTTGCTACAGCGTTTTGCCTCCCTTTTCTTTATTTGAACCACTTTGGTCACTTCTCGAGATACAATTTCCAACAATGGTCCTCATCATGCCCCTCTTTCTTGTAGTTCTTGCAAGAGGGATTCTATTCCTTTCTTGCCACTAAATTTGCCTTCTTGCCATTCCACTTCCTTTCTTCCTCCTTTCCTTAAGACAATTCCCCTAATACACCAACCCATGTTTTCCTTTCCTGAATGTATGTCACTTGAACATGAAACTCATCAATATTAGTAGGTCCAAACATGAATACAATGTTTCGAATATGTGAAAGTAATCCTCTTATATACTTCATAAGAGTTTTTTGGGTATTTAAAGGAATATCTCACATCAATTCCATTTTACGAAATCCATCTCTGTATAGTTGCATTGTTTGTCATTTTCTTAGTTTAAGAGTTTTCCATTCAATTAAAGCTTTCTCATTATAACCCAAAGGATATAATTTCTTTCTAAGTGAAGAAACAAAAACTTGCCATGATGGAAATACATTACCCACTTGTTTCATGCCATTTTGCAACTTGCTTTGCCAGCAAATGAGTGTTGTGCCTGCAACTCTAAGTGATGCCAACTTGATCTGAGTTGCCTCATCCTTGATTTGTTGCACACAGTAATAAACCTCCATCTTTTTGACCCAATTATCAATCCTCTTTGCATTGACTTCTCCATCATACATAGGTAATTCAAATATAACATCAAGCTTAAGTAAATACATTTATTTTTTATGTTTATGGACATGTTTTCTTGCAGTGGATTTAAAGCTTGAACTTGAAGAAGAAGATTTTGATGAAGAAGAAGGAGGTGAAGGAGGAATTTGAGGAGGATCCTCTCCTTCTTCACTTTTAACCTTTGAATATTCACCTAGATTTGGTCTCTTCCATTCCAAGTAATCCTCATACAAAACCTTCATCATCTCCGACATGGTGAAGAAAGTCTTTTGAAACTCTTTCTCGTCATGAGAAAGTCTCTCTTCTAATGCCATATTCTCACTTTGAGAAGTTATCTTTCTCAATCCAATCAATGGATTCTATTCAACAAGATCTCCTTCACCACGACTCAAATTTTCCCTGGAAATCATGTAAACTCAAAAACCAACTGTCAACTAGATTTGATACCTCTTCATCCAAAAAGATCTTTTAAACGACAATGGTTGAGTTATCTTGCATGAGTTATTTTACCATTTATGAAAGTAATGAAGGAGGAGAATTAAAGATGAAACATTGAAACCATATAAACATATACAGATATTTAATTAAACAATAAGAAACAAAAAAAAATCACAAGAGAAGTTGATAACAAAGTTCGATAATCTCTCCTATGTCTCTGGGCCTTTGTCTTAGTGGGTGAGAATTTATTATTTATGTTCAAATCTTTAAACATAAATCATATTAGTGCCAAAAAGGTTACAAACAAATCTGGTCTTGTTCTACCATATCTAAAGACCCCAACCAAACTAACTGCACTAAAAATGGATGACCGGAGCTCCCAGAAATGGCCCGCAAAGGTGCTCTCCTCAATGGCTTCCCTGCATAAAAATGGATTTGGCTCAACAATCCTTCAACATAAACCTATTCTGAACCTCCCTATATGGCTTCAAGAACCTCTAGTTTATATAGACTATAAGTGGGTAAGAACCTCCCAACTTCTCCCCAAGATATGGCCTCAAAAGGGACCCAATATCCCCCAATTTTAACCAAAATGTCTCAAAATTGCTCAGAAAATCACAAAAAAATCATAATACAATGTTGAAAAACCCACTTTTGGGAAATATACAGATGCAACCCCTTTCTCTCTGGCTCCTCATCACTTGGGTGCCTCCATGTGGCCTAATCACTAAGGCTTGTGTGCTTTCCCCCTCTGATCTCGACTCTTCATATGGCCCTCTCCTCTATGCTCCATGCACTCGATAGTTATAACCCATATCCTTATCCCCTAGTCTAGCGCCTTGGTCGGAGGTCTAGCCCATCTCATCGGGTGCTAACTATATATATCCATGTTAATAGATATGTGGAGTCCTGGGGCATATGTAACATATGCACACCATAACATAAGGGATTGGTTCGGTGTATGGGATTGGTTCGGTGTATGGGCTAGGCCCCAACCCTTTCTCTGCCCAACAAATCATTCATTACAACATATATATAAATGAAACCATATAGTTGTAATAAACACAGTGCGGGCGGGTTGGTATCCCTTCCTTGCCAAAACCCTTTCCACTCGGATCAGAGGTCACGGGTTCAAATCTTGTTGAATACAAACTTTTTCCAAAATGATATCCAATGGAGGGGTGCCACATGGCTGCCCAAGACTAGGCCATGTGGCACCATGCTACTCACCCACTAACTACCCAGTGTCAAGCGTTGATTTGACCACGTCATCAAACACTGCCCAATCAGCATACCTGCCACGTGTTGTACCTTGTACGAACCATTCCATGTCATCTAGTGCCATGTGTCATGCTTGCAATGGTGCCACGTGACAGACCCTGACTCGACCACCTATACCTTCCCACATCAATACCAACGCACCCTGCTAAGTCATATGTATAGTCGTATGACTGGTATAGTCAGCTGCCATGTCAATACTATACGGACTATATGGACTATACAATCAACATCTTTTTTTGCCTGTTGAGAAAAACAAAGAGACCTCGATATCTTTCACATACGACGTTTGTTTGATCCCGTTCAGGTTGTGTTGGGTTCATGTCAACGAGGCATACAGACACATTTATTTTGAAGCCATTATGAGCACTTTGAGTTTTAGTACTTCTTGGACCCATTTTGGTCCCGAGATTCAATTCTCGATCAACTTGCGAAAATAATAGTTTGTCTTTCTCCTTGGTCATTATTGTAATGGATTTATGTTGTAATATATTTTTTCAAAATCTATGAGGGTTTATAGATGATGTATAAATTATTCATTGTTGTTCTTCTATCAAGCAATTTGAGCACTAACATGTATAAAGTATAAAGTATGAACTGGTGTTCCTTAGATGCTAAAGTAAATTTGATTTTTATAAGTTACCAAGTTTCAAAACATGTAATGTATACACTAGCAACAACCACTTTATAAAGGTGTATAAAGTGGTTGATATACACCGATCAACACCATTTTTCATTTTTCACGTACATTAATTAATTATTATATTAATGTAATATATAATAAAAATAATAATGTATAAATGAAATATATAAATTAAAATATTCTTGAAAATTTAGTTATAACCACCATCCACTTAAGTGAGGATAGTATAAAGATTCTTCATCTTGGATAAACTATTGCGGAATCATAGAAGACACCATATGAATAAAAATACTATTTAAAAAAAAAGTCATCAAAATTTAAGGAGAAAGTGTGGCGTGATAAAAAGTTAGACGAAAAAAAAATTAAGGTATTGTAAGGATGTAATCAATTGATCTTTCAATCATCATGGTGGAGGCTCATACTTACACATAAACGATGGAAGTGATGTAAATTTAAATAATTATAGATATTTATGAAAAATTAAATACAAAAATATTATTAAATATAATAATATTTGTATTATAAAAAAAATGATAATTTTTTTTTTTTTTTTAAATGAGTAATGGACTTTCGAAAACTGATTTGTAGATGGTAATTGTAGATATTTTAAGAGAATGGTGTACTAATGTTAAAAAGGAAAAAGGAAGAAATACAACATTGATGAATTTTTTAACTTTTCGTTTTTTAATTTAATTTATATTTGTAAATACGATTCCATGTTTATGAATGTTTTAAGAAGATATTTATGAAATAGTATTGTATGTTGTACAAGAATACGATACTATTTTAAATCTTTTTTAAAATAGAAATTGATATTAAAAAGATAAATATTTTTGTACAGTATAATCATTAATTTTATATTGAATGATGATTCCTTTTTTCTCAATTCGTAATAAACATTTCTTTACCAAGTCACATATATTTATGTTATTTTTATATTTGTTTTGTTTATAAATATTTGATTAGGAAAATTGTGAAAAACTAATGTATATAGTAAGTTACTTTTTTATTATTGGTAATTTATAAAGAAGATATTGTGTTATTAGTAAGGATAAAAATAGTGTTCCAAGACATCTTTATATCCTAAACAAATTTTGTGATTTCTTTGAAATGAAAGTTAATATAAACAAATAAAAAGTAATGGTAATACATATATGGGATAGCGATATAAATATTACATTTATGTTGGGATTTAGAGCATGAAAAAATAATTAAATCCAAGAAATATGATAATATAGGAAAAATAATAATTCAGATAACACAGGAGATTTACACAATGTGTCAAGCAAACATCCATGGGAAAGGTATCGGTATCTTTATTATTAAGTATAGGCTTAAAATTAGGCTTACCCCAACCCCAATACATCTCTCACTCTCAAAATTCATATATTTATATCTATAACAATTTATGTAGTTATGAGAAGCCCCTCCACGGGTTTAGTAAACCAACACCACTAAATATTTACATAGGTAAATTTTAGTATCTACAATTTATTTAATTTGGTGTCACAATTTAACCTTGACAAAAATTGACTTAATACCTTTCCCAAGCCCATTCATCACCTCTTTTGCAAGCCAAGAGAAGCCAAACATCATCCGAGCTCTGCATGCTCTCTAACAGTACTGGATATGTGAACATGTCTACACGATTTTCTCCGGTATGGGTCATTCTTCCTCCATAAATAACATTTATTACAAAATGATGCATTTCCCCATTTTGAAACACTAGACTGTTAGACCAATGTACAATCCTTCGACCACCAAAGAAAACCTTATCTTGTACTTGTCCAAACATACCCAATAGATCCTTACATTCTTGCAAGAAATAACCTGAGGTAGGTCTCCTCTTCTCGAAATCTCCTGAATCATAACCATAGACTAAATCACAACAACCATTGTAGGTGATACTTGTGCTTATGTTCTTCTAAGATATCGAAGCACCCGTTTTCATACTCTTCACCTAGTTTTTCCATATGTTCAATGACAACACCAATTGGATGTGAAATACTAACCATTTAATTGCATACATCAAAATTCCTACTAGCATATGATACATGATACATATAACCCTTTCCTTCTTCATTACTAGGACATAAACCTGAAAAAAGTTTGCAATGGATAGCCAAAGGGATATTTATTGGTTTCACATTATTCATATCGAATTTCTAGAGTATCTTCACCACATATTTATATTGTGATAGTCAAATATTATCATAGTTTCTGTCTCTTTGTATTTTGATGCCCAAGATTTGTTTTGTTTCTCCTAGACCCTTGATATCAAATATCCTAGCCAATTGAGCCAACCTGTTGATATCAATCATTCTTGTGCTTGCTATAAGAATAGCATTTAACACCAAGATAATAAATATATCATAAAGACAATGGTTATACTTACTTCTTGTAAAATTTTGATCACCATGAAGGAATCAAACAACTTGTACCATTTCTACATTACCTTAGGCCATACAATGATTCCTTGAGTTTTCAAACAAAGATTCTATTGTGATCCTAAACTAACCTTTTTGGTTGTTCCATATACATATCCTTATCCAAAAATGCATGTAAAATTGTTTGAACATTTAGTTGATTTAAGTCAATATCAAATAACACAACTAGTGCTAACACAACATGAAAAGAAACAATCTTAACAACTGGTGAAAAACTTTCATTGAGATCAATAACTTCCAAATACCTTTATACTACAGGTCAGGCTTTCAACCTTTCATGTTTTACTATGACTGACGAAAGGAAAATCATAAAACATTACATCTATGTCAATGACGATTTTATGGGAAGTAGGATCCCACACTTTGTATCCCTTATCACCATCACCATAACCAACAAAGCTCTACCTATTTGATTTGGTTCCTACTTAGAATGTTGATAAAAGAATAAGCATCAAAACAACAAAAAAATATTTATATTTGAGTAATCACGAGATGACTTGTTCATACCTCTTCTAGAATATTATAGTATTTTGCAACTCATGGTGATTGATTCACTAGATAAAACAATTGATTCTACCCACAATTGTTGTTGCAACTTGGCATTACTGAGCATGTCGCTTTGATCCCAAATTCCTTGAAATTCCATGAATATGAGATTGCCTCCATCATATATTCTCAAACACTTGATTGACCTATTAATGTTCATTTCACTACAAATTTCTAAACACGTCGACCTTTGTACAAACCAAATTTTCTAACCTCGACACCTTATGCTCCACCTCAAACTTTTAATTTGAAACTTTGACCAAATATGACCAAGCTAACCCAAGTGACCGTTTTTCATTTACCTCAAGGTACCTTACAATGGAGTTTGAGTGCTTCACCTTAACATAAACATTCTCTTTACCCAATTTGAACAAGTAAGCTTTCACCACTTAGACTCATTTAAAATGGAGTACGCCAAACCTTTTATAGGCTTCATTACATGTAATCCATGGACACAATACCACAAGCTACCTAGAAAACCACATGCTTTGATATAAAAACAAAATTAACTCCTTGACTCTTTCACTGAGTCAATATTAACCCAACATACATGCCCCTCCACATATTCAATCTACCTAAATCTATGTCTATACTTTTTATAGGTGGCCCAATAAACCGAGGGTATGCATGGATATCCAAGTCTTACATACATATCTCTATTTACATGCAATCAATATTTTTTACAACTATAAAACATATATATATATATATATATATTTCACAATGACTCCACCATCAACTCTCTTGTTGTTGCTAACAAATCTCACATTTTAAGTTTCCACAATTCAAATTTATTATTACGATTAAAATTTCAACCTCAAATTTAGTATTTGTCATTTTTTCCTCATTAGTTCTTTACACAATATATTTTCAAACTATATATTTTCCTTTCAAAACATATATTCTTCAAAACCTTTTCTATATATATATATATATATATATATATATATATATCCACAAAGTATATATATTTTCCTTTCAAAACATAAGTTAAGTCATAAACCAAAAACCTGCACACATTTTTACTCTTAAAGAAAATGTTATGTGTGTGTGTGTGTGTGTGTGTGTGGTTTCCAACCTAAAATGGCTATTGACTCTCCATTTCTCATGAATGATCATATTTCCACATCCATGCTCTCATTCACTATTTGAACTCAATTGTCCTCCTGAAATGGTCTACGGACTCTTCACTGCTCACAAATGATAAAGTTTCCACATTTGTGGCCTCCTTCACTATTCAAACTCAATTTTCCTGGCTTCCTTCACTATTCAAACTCAATTGTCCTCCTTCACATGGATTATAAAAAATAGGATAAGTTAACTTACAGTTCACAAAACTACAAACCTCCTTGCTCAATCGATTTTCTTGACAACTCTTCTCGGCACATGAATGATAGTGACCGAATTCAACCTCATTTTCCTCCTTTTCTTCGATGTGATTAGGAATTCTCATGGATCCACCTCCATAAACCTCTTCTATGCATAGAGTTTGGATTCTACTCACACAAACCAACTCCGCAAATTGTTCCCTTGGCAACTCTGACTCTTGAACTCAAATCGAATGACAGATAGAGTCTCGATGTCTAGGATTTATACTCTTCCGCTCCTCCTCTTCCTTTGACGAGTTTTCTATGGCACAAATAAACTTAATTTTTTCTCATACCAGTCTCTCCTTCAACTTTTCTCTAATACCACTTGTTGGGATTTAGAGCATGAAACAATAATTAAATGAAAGAAATATGACAATATAGATAAAACAATCATTCAAATAACACACAATATTTAGGTGGTAAAAACTCACATTGTGTGAAGGAAACATCGTGGGGCAAGGTATATGTATCTTTGTTATTTAAGAAAGGCTTATAATCAAGCTTAACCTCATCCCCAATACATCTCTTGAGTTTCATAGATTTGTATTTATTTTGGAACTATTTACATAATTACTAGAACTACCACAAGTTATAAAACTTCCAACCTTATGGTAAACCAACACCACTAAATATTTACATAGCTAAATTTTAGTATTTACAATTTTTTTTAATTTGTTACCACAATTTAACAATTTAATGATGATAGATTAGAAATAATTTTCTTCTTACAAATACTTAGACCTTGAATTTGATTTTAGTTATAATTGAAACACTTGTATGGAGAAAGTGTAATAAGAGACATGAAGATCCTCTTCTCTCTGCAAAATAAATAAAACTTCAAATGTGGAGTTTGCAAATTGAGGAAACGGCTCCTCATACCATAGGACAAATAGTAATTTTGTTTGTTTCTCTAGTTTATAGTTTGGGTATCTTCAAAATATTTTGGAAAAAAATTGAAAAACATTTTTTATTAGAAAAACTAGAATTTCAAATACAAACCAATTATATTAAAATAAACATATATATTACCATTAAATGGGAAAAAATATCAATTTATAACAAATATAACCAAAATCAAATATATGGACATGAACAGATTATATACGAACATGAACAGATTATGAGATTTATAATACCGTTATTGAATGAATATTAAGTTTTGTATATTACCAATAAATATATCAATTTCTAATAAATATAACCAAAATAAAATATAAAATATATCAATTTCTAATAAATATAACCAAAATAAAATATATGGACATATACAGATTACCAGATCTATAATACTCTTATTGAATGAATATTAAGTTTTCAGAGATAAACTTAATGACCAATGGTGAACACATTGCATCAGCTTCGAAAGCCTTTCAAACGACTCCCAGCTACTCACTTAAGTCTCTAGGTTCTAACGTGGAAGTCCCTTTCACTGTTCGAATTTAGAGATTTAATTTATTTCGAAAGGAACTCGATGCAAAGACGCTAACGCTCGATATTTGAGTAAGTCATCAAACATAAACCCTTTTCCGTTTTGTTAATCAGTTACAAGTAAAATTGTCCTACAAAATTGTGTTTAATGTATTATATATATTTTTCTCCTAACAAAAACAAATAATAAAAAAATATCAATAACCATTGAAATTAGTAAAAACAATATTTATTTTATATAATTATTTTATAATTATCTAATATGAAAAATGTTTATATTGATATGTATCTTTTTAATAATTATAATAAAATATATATTAATATTTAAAATTTTAATAACAATGTTTTTATTTCATGTTCATCATCAATTGATAAAATAATGTCATTTCATATAATTGTTTAATATGAAGAATCTTTATGTCAATTGGGTGTAGTTTGGATGGTTGTGAGGAATGGTGTTATCCTCCTCATCCGGGTCCAATTCCCTTAAGAACATGAATAAAGCTCATAATGAGTACGTTGTAACGACTTTGAGCCTATATGTATTGGAAAGTTGCTTTTGATTCAAAATTGAATAGCAGGGCAATCGTTATTTCCAAGGGAAAATATTCCTTCGTTTAAAAAAAAAAAAAAAACATATTTAACCTCGGATGGAGTGTTAGTTGAGAAAAATTGTCAAGATGTAGGGGATGATGCTTGCCATCGCAGTACCAACAACGTGATTGGCACGTGCACCTCCCATCCTCCCACACCATGAATTTATGCATCCTTCACTATTACTAGCGTTCCCTTAAAACTTTGAGTGTGCTATGCTATGCCTCCTCGTCCGATCTATGGAGTCTCAATTACTGTGGTCACCTTTGCGCATGTGCATCCTCCCTCTCCATCATTATTCATACCATGGTGCTCCTCGATGGTTTCTTCGGTTCTTTCTCTTTTCACCAGAGCCATCCTGCGGTCTGCACTCATCCCTGGTGTTCACTTGTTACGCTAGTTGTTTATGTGTATCTTCTTACTTTCCTCTTGCTTCGGCCATGCCTCGACTGCAGGGGAAATCCAAGCAAGGCTCGATCTGGTATCAAAACATGCTGCACATGGCCATTCGACCTCAACCTACCCCCGTACCTTTGCACTACTCTCTTCCTTCTTCGCCCTCCTCATCTGGTCAATCCTCTCATAGAAGAAGTAGCCTCCCACTTCTTTCCTCGCCTTGGGCTTGCCGAGTTGAGTATTTCGACCCCCTAGGAAACTCACTGGGATTTTTCCTAGGGCCATTATCAGACCTGGCCTCTTCCTCATAACTTGCCTTGGTCATCCCACCAAATTCACTAGAGAATTCATCTCTTGCGCCACCTCCAGTGCACTCACCTCCAGTCCAGTCTCCATAAGAGGACACCTTCGTCCACTAAGAGAAACCTTAGGACCAACCCCAATCCTGCTGGGATTGTGCCAGTTGTGAAAAGTTCCAAGACGACCTTGCAATTTTTTAAGATCTTGTGTTCGAGGTTCACAACGAGGTGGACGAGCTATGGTTCTGTCTGGAAATTTTGGAGAAGAAGGGGACGCAAATTATGGAACTTCTCTTGTCTCTACATGGCTCTCGACACTCCACAGAATAGGCACCCAGTGCACCAGCAGCCTCAACAATGGTCTTCGTTTTGGCTCTCCAAATGTCAACAGTGGAAAACGCGGCAACAGGCTCGGCTTCGGCTCTCTAGACACCTTCATTGGATAATGTGGCATGCAACACATCAACTTCCCGAGCCACAACATCTACACATGTGTCAGACTAGATGGCTTGTTTTTAGTTTTGTTTATATTTTGACAATTGTACTTTTGGAAAATTCTCTTTTTGTTTGTCATAAGTCAGTCCTAGAAGGTCTAGAATCTCGGAAAAATCAGTTTCCCCATGGGACAATTATGTTCGAGATGTTTAAAACTAATGTCTGAATCTAAAGTTTTGGTTTAGACTGCTAGTTGAATTGGTTTCCTTACGAGGTAATTCAGTAATTACAGTCCTCAGAGAAACTTGGTGATACTATCATTTTTGGCTCTGAAATATTATATATATATATTCGTATAATAATAAAAAAAACATTTAAGACATCATCAATAATATAATTATCTAATATGAAAATATTTATATTACAATATATTTAATAAATAAAAATAATAATCATCATCATTATTAATTAGATAAAATATCACCTCACTTCATTATGAAAAATCTTCATAATAATATATAACTTATTAATATAATAATTTATATTTATATTTGTTTTTATATATTTTCATATTAATATAATAATTTTAATTTATATTAATATAAAAATAAAAGTAAATTTAAAGTACACATTGTCATGTTCCTACAATATGTCTTGTGATTGTGCACCTCTTGAGGGCATGCAGCACCATGATGTTTCTCACTTGGCTACTTGGAAACACCACATATACTTCGTCCGGACTACACATCTTCACTTAGAGCATACTCATACTGCATTCTAGGCTATCGATGAGTCACAATCCTACTATAATGAAACTCTTGTATCCTTGGACATTTGTTAACCGATTCAACACTTAGTCATATTTAAGCATACATCCATGAGAAACTAAGATAATTGTGGAACAAACGAAAAAAAAACACAGATAGAGTGTGGGTAGCACAAATCGTGCCCAACACCCGGGTAACTCTTTGTTATTGAAAAATAGTTAAAACATGAGCACTATCGGCTCAGTTTACAATAGGGGGGAATAAAATGACTCAAAACACCTCACCAAGACACTCATACATTGGTCATCACCAAGACTTTTTGTCACAACTATCTCTGCAACCACCTGTGGGGCACATCAGACATGCCCCCAATCGCAGACTTGTTGTTTCTTCATTTCCGTAGACTCTATATCTTCATTTCCACAGTCTTTGTCTCTTCATTTCCATAGACTCTATCTCTTCATTTTTCCATATTTCCCTAATTTCAATTTTCCCTCACACATGCCTCTAATGGACCTATGTTTCTATACTTAGCCAAAATCATCCTAAGAGAAACTCACCCATATTTTTACAAAGAATCCACCTCAAGGAAACACAATTCCTCCAAAGTGGAGTGACGTGTCCCCTTGAGGGAGGTCACCCTCTTTGCCTACCTCAAAATCGAAGAGCACCCTTGCTCTCCTTATCTTTCCAAAATTTTCCTTCCTTGGTTGTGTGCCCTTGTTATCTTATAGGCTCTCCAAAGGTCACCATCATGAAACATTGCATACTTTGGGGGTGTCACACCCCTTCATGAACGCATGTCCAAACAAATCGTTATGTCCCTTTGTGGACCTGATCACAAAAAAGAATCATCGCACCCCTTCATGGACCAAGTCTCCCAAATGAACCCATGCACTTGTCAATCATCATTCCCCTTGGGATGGATACGCCCAACCTTGGTGCACCCCTCATGTCAGCGTACCCTAATCTCTTGGTCAATTCACACTTGGGAAATCCCCTTGGTGTGTTTGCATGCCCAACATGGGTGTTGGAGAAACCCCAAGTTCCATCTCCTTGACGACTTAAGAAAAGGTCTTCATGCCCATATAGTCAAAGAAATTACATCCTCCCCCACCTCAAGTCGTTGTTGTCGTTAAAAACATCCACTAAATCTGTAATCTCCAAGTCTCCACCTGAACTCATGCCTCCTCTGCAACCAAGTCTACTAGAAACCCCAAGTTTCATGCCAACCGGAAACCCCAAATTTTTCCAAAGTGGAAAGATCAATTTCTCCTATGAAGTGGAAACCCCAAGTTTCCACTAACCAAAATGTACTTTGCACCCAACTCTCGATGATCTTTTTCCTAATTCAATTTGGTCACTTCACCAAACTCTCAAGATGAAAGTCACCCAAATATACTGCACTTTCTAGTTGCGATGGTGTTTCCTTGATGTTGTTCAACTTCTTTGTTGTTATTGATGCTTGCTACAAGTGGATGCTACACACTTCACTTTAAAATATTTCCTAAGTGTTAAACTCTTGTGATCTTATTGTTGCACCCATACTTCAACATATTTTTCCATGTCTCTGCACATTGAATTCCCCCATGTGTTGGACTCATTGTTGGCACACTTACTTATACTAAGAAGGGGAGTGAATCAGTATAAGATCATTTTTTCTTTTCTTACAATATTTAACAATGTGTTACTTTACCAACTATAGTATTTAATGATAAATGTACAACAACACAATCCGTAGTATATAGAGCTTTAATGTGAAAACCCAAATGAGAGAAAACGTCATGTTGTATATGAGCCTAGGACTTGTAGTGTTATTATTACTTTGAACAAGAAATTTTACAAGATACGGAAGACACTCCCTCCTAGTTCTATTTCCTTGATCTCTACCAAGAAATATAGGAAGGTCATCTCTCAGACCGGGAAATTTTTCTTCTTTGTGATTCGCTCTCAGAGTGATCGAAATATCATAGCCACATCCAAGGCCTCTGCAACTGATCTCTCCACACAACAGAAGAAACTAGAAAAGTTCGTGGAAGAATACTCATATATCTTCTTCTCTCCTACGGGGGTACCTTTTCACTTCTTGGTCAAGTATTCCATCAACCTGAGCCCAATCACACTTCTACCCAACGAGACAATCTACTGTCACTCTCTGTTAGAAAACAAGGAGATCAAGAGGCAGATCAAAAAATTGCTCCACGAAGGGCACATATGTCCCAACTCATCGCCTTGTGGGAGCCCAATCATGCTAGTGTAGAAGAAAGATGACCCCTGGTGACTCTATGTTGATTACAGGGCTCTGAATAAAATCACAGTCTGAAACCGGTACCTAATTCCCCCAATCAACGACCTCCCTTATCAGCTGACGGGGGACAAATACTTCAGTGAGATTGATTTGAGGTATGGCTACCACCAGGTCCCAATAGAATAGACAGTTGTATGGAATATCGCCTTCAAGTCAAAAGAAGGTATTTTTTAATGGTTGGTCAAGCCCTTTGGTTTGACGAATTCTCCAAAAACATTTATGAGGATGATGGATGATATCCTACAACCTTTCACCAATAATTTTGTAGTGGTGTATATGGATGACATCCTCATCTACAACAAGACTTGGGAAGAACACTTGCATCATATTCAATAGGTTATGCACACCCTGCGGCAACATAAACTATATGCAAACTTGGAAAAATGCTCCTTTGACATGGACAGGGTCCATTACTTAGGCTACATCATTGATCAACATAGTGTGCATGTGGATCCAACCAATATATAGGTCATATGTGACTATCCATCCCCAAACACACTCACTAAGCTTTGGAGATTCTTGGGCGTCGCCAATTTCTATCGTAGGTTCATGTTGGGATTTTGTCATATTGCTAGAAAAAAAAAAACCGGCGAGATCTATTAACCCGCATCTGTATTCGGGTTGCTAAGTAAATACTCTCTGGTTCAGAATTTGGGGATTTCATCACTGCAGCATTCTTTAGATGAAAGCATAACCCCGCAGTTGTAAAAAAAAAAAAAACCCTCAGTGAAGTAACCAGAGGTGGTGGTAAGGAAAAACATTTGTGGGGCCTGTACGAACAATATCCCTTCGATGAATTGAAGAAAAATTTGTTTTCATCCCCTGTACTTTCAATACCATACTTGCAAAATCCCTTTGAGATCGATACATATGCTTCAGACTATGTTGTGGGTGTTGTTCGGACTCAACACGGCCACCCCATGGAAAATCATAGTGAGACACTATCAGATGTTGTTTGTAAGTATCATATTTACAACAAATAAATGTACTCCATTGTGAAATCCTATCACTAGTGGAGACACTACATTCTTAGGAAGGAGACACTCATCCACACTGATCACAAGCCACTACATTTCATGCATACCAAAGGAAAATTGCAGAATGACTGACATCAGAAGTGGTCGACATACTTACAACAGTTACACCTTAACATAAAATATAAAATAGGAAGTAACAACCGAGTTGTTGATTTCCTCAGCCAACCTTTAGTCGTGGCACTCACCACGGTGTTAGACCCTTGCAGCCATGAGACCTTTGGATGTCCCCACCTCTATAAGACAAACCCTGACTTCTCCAAAACCTACCAAATGTTGGGTGCCAACTCAGTGGTCACTAATTTCCATCTTCCAGGAAGGGTTGTTGTGTCATGTGGGCCATCTTTGCATTCCATCAAGCAAGCACACAAAGATTATTTATAAATCTCACTACATTCGGGTGGAAGGACACTTTGACATAAAAAAGACACTGGCAATGCTGCAGAAACATTTCTACTAGTCGAAACTTTGACAAGATGTCGGCAAGTATATCAGGTCTTCCACCACCTGCACCATATCCAAACCAACCACTAACAAACATGGTTTTTACACCCATATTCATACTCCTGATAGGTCATCGTAATCCATCTCAATAGACTACATGTTTGGCCTCTCATCCACCAAGAGGGTAAACGACTGTGTTTTTGTGGTTGTTGATTGCTTTTCCAAGATGGTGATGCTAGTCTCTTGCAAGAAGAACATCACATCAAAGGCCACTGCCAATCTCTTCTTTCAACGAGTATGGTTACATTTTGGGATCCCACAAACCATTATCTCAAACTAGGACAGTTGGTTCCTAGACACATTCTGGTTGAGCCTTTGGTCACTGCTAGATACCAAGCTCACCAAATCCAATGTCTTCCACCCCCAGGCAGATGTCCAAACTGAGGTCATCAATCTGATGATCATACATATTATGCACATGTACAATTCAAATCACCCCCGCACATGGGATGATATTTTTCCCTATGTCCAACATAGCTACAACCGAGCCCTATATAGTTCAACTGGCCACATCCCCTTTCAAGTTGGGTTAGAATTCCAACCATTGGGCCCCATGGATGTTTCACCCACCTCGACCGACTCGACCCCTACTCCAACAGAAGTTTATAAAGCCACATGGTTCATTGAGAGGATCCAACACATCCACCAACAGGTTCATGATATTCTACAAAAGTCTAATGCCAAGTACAAGCAACGTCATGATCAATACCGAGTGTCACATAAGTTTCAAGTGGGCAACAAAGTTTGGTTGCACTTGCAGAAAGAACTCCTTACAGGGCCCCATCATAAGCTTTTCTCACTCCCTTATGGTCAATACACAATAACCAAAGTTGTGGGTGACAATTATTTTGAGCTCAACATTCCCCCTTTCCTTGGCCTGCATGACAATTATTTTGAGCCCAGCATTCCCCCTTTCCTTGGCCTGCACCTAGCCCTCAACGTGGCTCTCCTTCGACCATATTTCCCACCACTATTGGACACCTCAAAGATAGCAAAGCAGTTGACACAAACAAAGATAAAATTTGATAGAATGCAATAGGAATCCAATGATCTGATTGTGGAAACACATATCAAGATAACTCGATAGCAAAGGATCCATCTTTATAGAGTTATCAAAGCAGGGCAACTCCTACACCAAGGAAAGTGGCCCACCCAGGGTCAAATTCAGGAGAAATTTCCGCATCTGATGGGGGAACTCAATGAAATGGATACCATTGCTTCCTAAGGGCATAGGATTGATCCATATGTATTTCAATGGCCTCTCACCTATTCTAGCTCGTTCATTTTTGCAGTTTTCCAGTTTGATAGTTTTTTCCTAGTTTTGAGGTCCCTGACTTCTCGGGTGGTTTTGAGGCCTTAAGCAACGTTTTTAGGGCTTGCCGCAATTAGAAAATAGACAATGTTTTAGTCTGACAGAATAATGTGTAGTCCTCAGATATTCCTTTCCAATGGGCTATCGTGGGCCTAAAATGGAGATCATATGTAAAATTTACGACCCTGGGAAGTTGATGTACTAGTTTACCCCAATAGGGCCCACATGACTTTTGGTGCTTCATCTCCTAGGGTTAGGTTTTTGGATTTATAGGGTTTGGGAATTCATTCTTATTGTAAAAATCCATTCAAAGCCTCATTGTAATCATCTTCTTGCGAATGATCTCAACCGTCACATCTCTTCTTAGAGACAATCCGCCACCATTCCAACAAGCTTGTTTTCCGCTACATTTAACAATTTCAACTTATTTCCTTATTCAATAGAAAACCAGTTTTATTGTATCTTTGTTGTTATGTGTTAAGCATATTTTAATAATCTGTATTCATTTCATTATGCTCATAAAATTCTAAGCACCTGGCCTATTGAGCCACTAGGCTATCGATCCCATAGGCCTTTAAATTTACAACTTCATTCTTCTGGTATCTGATATACTAGTACTTATGTGGTCTAATATTCTTGTGACACATGGTAAAATTAAAATGCAACACATGATGCTCATCGTAGTACCAGTCTATCATCCTATCAGGACTTCAATAATGCAATGATATTCCACGTGTCCAATATACGATATGTAATATTGTTCATGTGGCCTCCATAGGGATCCCTTTCATGTATGTTGTATGAAATGGCACCGATATGTGACTGTTGACATCATCATGTCCTCCATCCTTGTTTGATCATTATGCTGACTCAACACTAGTACATTATCAGACATGTGGCACTGATGTGTATCGTTTCATGGCTTTGACGTGGTATCGATAACTAGGTTATAAAGAATTCAATGATGCATTGATGTTCCAATATTATTATATTTGATATGCCAATGTCAGATCACTCGGGAACCGAGCCACTTGGGTATCATCCCACTAGGCCCTCGAGTAATTAACACTACACGTGGATTATGATTTTTTAATCTCCTGATATGCGATATACTATATGTGTCACTATGTTGACGTGGCATATGAGGTGGGCTCCTCATGAACAACCATACTCACTTGGGATCCCTCTACATCTATTGACTGAAATGGCATTAGCGTAGGATGTCAAGTGGCACTGATGTGGCATAGGAAATAGCCTAGTAGACATTGGGACCCCGAGACTTTTTCACTATGCACACACTCCATTTTCTCCCAATATATGATATGTTTATATTGGATCACCAAGGCACCAAGCCATCAGGCCTTCAACCATGCATTTACAATTTTCTAGTATGTTGGGCCCCACGACATAAAAGTTAACACCTTGTGTGGGGTTTTGTAACTCATTTTTTTCATTCAACCAATGTATTGTCTCTTTTTCAATATAAACCCATTGAGATTGATTTTCTTTATGAATGTGGGATTTATTTTTTTCCTTGATCTTGTTATCCTAGTCATCAAGCATCTTCATAGAACCTTAGCGAAAACTTACTTGGTGCATGCCTAAGATTCCTCTACAACCTCACATTCTTGTTCTTGGTTTTTTTGTCTCCTTGATCCCATTCTCTATTTGTAGGTTCATCTCATCCAACATTCAATTTCCATTTCTTTTCATTGGGGTCGTCTTTTCCTCCATGTACCTTTGTATAGAATTTAGAAACCCCTCATGCCTTGTTTGGCCTAGTTAGACAATTTGTTTGCTTCCTTGATTTGTTCTTTGGCCTGAGTATTCTTCCCTTCTCTTTGGAATCAATGTACAAAAATCACACAGATCTGTGGTATTAATGTTATCAATTACACAAAAAGTCGTCAATTCACGGAGACATTTATAATCTCCCCCTATCATTAACAATAATGAGTCTCCACTTGCCTATGACATCAATGACATCCATTATTTGCACAATCATGTCTACCTTTGAAATTAATGAAAACAAATTTTCCAACACTCATTGGATAGCTATTCCAACTGCCATTCCCAAACTCATGAGAATGCACTTCTTCATCCCTGAACTTAGTCTTTTTTGTCGCATCTCTATTACCATGTCCAACTCAAAAGACTAAGGCAAGTATCCCTCCTTTCCTCATCACTACTACCATCATCCGATCTTTTTCAAGGAGATCCTCCACAATGTACAATTTTTGCATTTGAACCTACTGGAACATCCATACTCTTTATCCCCATTGTCATGTTGTTGTTCTTAATTAGGTCGTGAACTAGTTGAATGGTCAATCCAACTAACACACTTATTGAGGCCACACATCCTCATGCACAAAATGGTCACTTCCTTTTGCAATTTGGTCCATATGCACAATGATCTCAGTCCAAGGTGAGGTCACTCCTCACCTTGTTTCACTTTGAAGTTACCCCCAAAAACAATCATATGTGGCAACTTGAATCCATTGTCCACCTCATGGCACAATGATCCAATCTGCCCCAAGAACTGCACATCTAGACTTCATTTTCCCCACTACTTCATCACTCGGTCATGTGGTTGCTTCTATCTTTCTATGACTTGGAATGGTTGGGATTAACCCTCAACCATGTTGCCCAAAGAAAGAGAAACACTCATCTCCAAGTAATTTATTCATGCTGCAATTTGTTCACTACTACATATGGGCGGATTATTCCATGAAAATTTTCCACGCTTCAACTAGTTTCATATTTTTTTTAAACAGGGCGGGATTTTCGTCGATATTTCCAAGAAAGTTCGTCTCAATATCGACGAAAATATTATTTAAATCTAGTCCGTATTTTCGTCGCTATAGCGACTAACTTTCGTGGAAATAAAGATGCAATTTTTGCCTATCTCATTGGTCAGTGTTAACGACTAGTTGACTATTTTATCTATATATACATGAGTTTAAGAGAATTTGTGACACAATTGTGATAGTTGTGACACTATTATTGGCTTTTGTTCGAGCTGTTTATTTTTTTCGTCACCCACCGGTTGAACAAATCCAATTCTCAATCTACATAGCTCAGATTTTGAACTTGCAAGGTTAGTATGTTATTTTTTATTGATGTACTCATTTAATTTGTAATTTTTTTTTCAAATGTCCAAATTTCATTTAGCTTGTTTTTTCCTTGATAATATATTATAATAGGTGTAGTACCATATTTCATGTCTTTGGTTTTTGGATCTACATAGTATATTCTATGGAAAAGGGTATGTTGATTACATAATATTCTAGGTTTATGGAATCCAAATACCCTTTTCCCTTCAGTTGTAGATATAATCTCTCTCTCTTTTCATTGATAAAGATATGGAATTGCTCTTGAAAATCAACCCTGATCGGTGAAATGATAGTAATTGATTGTCATTTTCTTCTCTCTTTTAATTTTTAAGACCTGACAAAAAAACACCAACAAATATTGATTAAAGCTTTGATACCACTTGTTACATCCCTAGAACCTAAAAGGGATCACACTTTCATAAATTGAAAATAATATAACAGTGACAATAATGGTTGGGATACTTGCACACCTAATGGTTGGCAGTTAGCACTTACTAATTCAATTAAATGAAGGAAGAAATATCCATGAATAAAATATTGAATTTGATTTTTATATTGATAAATGATAAGTTATGGTATATATAAGATAGGGAGGAAACTCATGTTTATAACAACAAGGGTAATAGATGCAAATAATATATTGTAACATTTCCCTCTTCTGCATAAATTCTTTGCTATCTTCAGCATTTCCCTCTTCCACATATAAATTAAGAGAAATATTAATAACATTTCCCTTTTCCACATATAAATTAAGAGAAATATTAATAACATTTCCCTCTCCTGCATAAATTCTTTGCTATCCTCAACATATTGTAATAAATAATGGGTAGGTTGGCATTAGTGACAAGATAGCCTGTTGATATTACATATAATTATTAATGTACGAGAGATCATCCATTATTTAAGCATGCAAAACAAAACCCAAGACTAAATATTTTGGTTGACGTGATCGGGTTTGTACATTTTGCAAAACAAAGCACGAGAATTGCCATTATTTAAGCATGAAAAACAAAACCCGAGGCTAAACATTGTGGTTGACGTGATCGGGTGTGTACATATGGACGGCAAAGAAAGTGCTATATTCCCTTCTTTAGAAGGGACTAATAAGATACATAAACACTAACCCTAAACTTATGTTAGGTATATATGTCGTTATTATATAATGAAAACATTTGTACATATATGACCTTATTATAAAGATGTTATCTATGTCGTCATGATGTTGATCCTCTACACATATGATCACCTTATTATAAAGATGTAGGTCACTCCAAATAAACATATCATAATCGAAAGGAGTAGTCAAAATATAAAAAATTGACAACTTAATGTTTGGTATGGTGTAGGTAAGACAATTACTTGTCAGGACAAGGATTTGTCACAATGAACAAAAATGACATGAAGCTTGCTCGGTTAAGAGAGGAATTAGAGGCGATGGGATATGGAAAATATCATTTCCCTTGCTATGATTGCAGAGGCTTGCAAAATAGAAGACTTTTAATAACAACAGCCCAAAAATAGTGTAGGGAGAAGGGGCATGCCGAAGGGGGTTATGAATATCATCCCTTGGTAAGAGGATTCAATATTTAATGTATTCTCTGTAATAATAAGTATGTCATGAATTTTAGTAATATTTCTTATCGAGATTTTTATATTTTCTATACACACTAACTTTTCTATGTTGTTTTTAAATATATAGACAATGCCCCCAAAGTGTCGACCTCCAGAGAGTTATTTGCCAAGTACTAGCAGAAATACTACTTTACATGGAGATGAACTTCGAGATCAGAATATTGAAGGTGTTGATCAAGTTATTAATGATGATATGGATGGAGATAACGTTAGTTATTCAAATCAGGAAGATGAGATACATAGATTGATCCAAGACACATTTTATCCAATGGATGAGGACAACAAGGATGATAGTCATGATGTTGATCCTCTACTCGAGAAGTCACGTCAACCTCTTTATGAAGACCCAACAACAAATCTTTTATCTGCTATATTGTTGTTTGTGAAGCTGAAGGTTTTGAATGGTTTATCAAACACATGTCTCACACAGATACTAAGGTATTTAATTTGTTAATTATTTATGCCTGCATGTTCACAAATACTTAAAAGGTTCAATTTTTTCCTATATTGCTATTTTTTTCTAATTTATAAATTAGTATATTGGATGATATATTGATGATGAATATTTCTTACATTGAATTATTGTTTAGAATTTTGTAGATTTTAGGTGATGTTCTATTACTGACGTCGAAAATTTTGCCATGCACATATCGAGAAATATCCGTGATTATGAAAGAAATTTGAATGGACTATCAGGATATTGATGCATGTCCTAATGATCGTATCATATATTATGGACAATATTAATTAGAAAATGAATTCCCATGATATCAAATAAGTAGATATTGAACCGATAAAGCACCAAAGAAGGTGTCTTGCAAAGTTCTTCGTTATATTCCGATAATTCCACATTTCCAGCAGTTGTTTAGGTGCCAAAGTATAACATAGTTTATGGATTTCCATGCAAAGAACAAAAGTCGAGACGATGTTCTTCGAATTCCTACATATGGTTTTGCATTGAACTACATCGAAGAAAAGTGGGCAATTTTTAAAGAAGAACCTCATAATGTTAGACTTTCATTGGCAGTTGATGGTGTCAATCCATTTGGAGAGCTTCCTTCTACGTACTAAGTGTGGCCTATTTTTGTTATAAACAATAAACTTCCTCCTTGGATGTCGATCAAGAGAGAGCACACAATGTTGGCAATGATTGTTCTAGGTTGTTAATTCTAGGTTGTTAATTATCTTTTATTTTCTTTAAAGCATGACAAAATATTTCATTTCTTTGTTTCGTGCATGGTAATTATTTCTTTTATATATCATGACATCTAGATAAGTATAATTAATCATGCAGTAGGTTGAACCAATCAGGTAGGTACCAAGTTAAAGATATGAACGTATATATTGAGCCTCTCATCGATGAGTTTTTGAAGTTATGGATTGTTGTCACTATGTATGATATCTCTAGACCAATAGGGCAAAGATGATTTCAATTCCATGGAATACTATCATGGACAATTCATGATGCTCCTGGGTTAACACATTTTTGTGGTATATTGTTACTTTATTTTTGTGATTTAATGTTATATATCTTTTTTGAAAAAAACATGCATTATTTTAAATTGTAACTCTAATTTGACGCTACATTTATTCATATATCTTGTAGGTCTCCAAACAAAGGGTAAATTTGCATGCCTAGTTTGTGGTCCTGGGATAAAATCTCGTCGTTCAAGGATTTTAGCAAAGGAAGTGTTTGATGTGTATAGGCACTTTCTGCCTAAGAACCATAGTTATAAAACTACAGACAAAGCAAAGTTCAATGGTAATGAAGAAAACAGAAAAAAACCACGAAGAATGACACCTCACCTATGGAAGTTGGAATATATTAGAAATCGTCAA
>SNQJ01S0091647.1:0-10427 GCA_010110895.2 Picea sitchensis | reverse complement strand
CGTCAATGTATAATTCATTCGGCTTCAAATTTCAAAATCCAAAATATTTCCTTAGAGTGGCATTGCTTTCCAATGTAAAGAGACAGAAAGCAGGTTGTATACAAAACTCAAAGGCACTTGGCTTTTTACAATTGGTTTTAAAGCAATATGTATGTATGTCCTTCTCACAAAATTATTTCTTAATATTGATGAATGGATAACCATAATCTGATAACCATGCGGAAATGATAGACCTGCTCTAGGCGTTCTCTTATCTCCTCCATTCATGGCCTTCCACCCACCAAAATTTCATTAGAAAAGTCTGTCCTCGAGCTCAAGCTAAGCTAGGTAGAGAAGCCAATTATTGTAATTAAAACATTTCTATAGGAAACTACACCATACTTATATTTTGTAACGAGATGACAACACAGAAACAGAAGAGAAACATAAGCATATTAATATTTCATCTTGAAATGGTATGAAGTGAAGAAGAATATGAATGAGAGTAGATCCATCTTAAACTTGGATCTATCAAGCACCAAGAGGGATTAAATTTCTTAAAATGTAATTATTTTTATCATTTCATTTAAAAATTACATCTTAATAAATTTGATCTCTCTTGCTTGATAGATCCAAGTTTAAGATGTATCTAAATTGGTTTAACATTTTATATGTTGTCATGTACATATGTATATATGTGCATAATATGCAATGGGGCCAGTAATTGTTTTTTTTAATTGAGCCAACTTTATTTTTATTATTGTTTTTTTTTTAATTGAGTCGACTTTAGTTTTTAAAGTTTAGTGTAACCCTATCTAATCTAACATAATGTGAATGTGACAACATCTCCTCCATAATGGGTTGTAGAGCACCTCGCTACTCTCGGTCCAATTAGCACAGCAACAAAAAACTGGTTTATGTAAACCCCGAAGAATACGAACGTTGAAGTGAATTGGGGTGGTTATGTTATTTAAAGATAGTGGGATTTTGTTTTTGGATGGAAAACGAATATTTCACATGGTCAATTTTCATTCCACACCTTACAAAATATTTTCAACAATACTGGAACTACAATCATTCATTGTTTTGGTCTATTCAATTAGATATGGTCCTCTTTATTGTGCATTAAGTGTTTTCTATGCCATTGACTTTACTCTAAATCATGTGGATTTTTCCCACACCATTTTCTCAGTCAAATTTACTATACCTCTCATTAAATCCTTTTGAATAATTGGTTCTCAGTATCTAATAGGATACTTTATTGTACCTCTCATTAAATGATTTTGAATAGTTAGTTCTCATTATCTGATAGGATACTTTACTGTACCTCTCATTAAATCCTTTTGAATAGTTGGTTCTCGATATCTAATAGGAAAACTAGACATATTCTTGATTTGTGAGTATGTTTCGCTATGTAGTAGAAAGTGCTACGTAATTTCTATCTCTCCATTCCCACATACTCAGCACATTCCTTCATCCCAAGACTCATTGTGTTATTCACACCTTGTTGTTGCACATATCAACATGTGTAAGTTATTTCTTAGTTGTGTTATTCCTATTTTTCAAACCATAGGATGTGAAACTTCATGTGGTTTTGCATCTCTACTACAAAGAATCTCCAGCCTTCTCGAGCAATCCATGATAGAAAAGGTGTGTAGTATTTGCTTGTGCTTCACTCGTCGAACGAGGGGAGAGCTTCCCATCAAAGCATACACATCATGGGAGATTGTAAAGGTGGGGATTAAGTTCAGATCCTTTTCGATGAGGTTGCCCCATACCATTCGGTTCGAAAAATACTCCCACGTGATTTACTGATGCAGGAGCATCGCCAACTCATCAAGGAGCATCACCCAAGACAAGCGAGCCAACATAGAAGACAACGAACAGCCGGGCAAGGCCAGCCGAAACTTTTGAATTTTCATTTAAGATGATGCGCCAATGTATAAATGCACCATTTATGGAAAGTGCTTTTGTATGTTGTATCAGACCTCGAGCCATATGCTCTTGTCTGAAATAGATAGGAGGCATTTATTAGATTTAATGCAGGTAGATAGGATTTATTTCTAGATTAGACAGTTTAGATGGAAGGAGGGAAAACAGATATAGACACCCTCACTTGTACTTTGTAATTATTCAGAATTATTCATTCAGAAGCATTCAGAAGAAGAGAAAACAAAGAACTGTGTAGAGAACATCCATGTACAGATATTGAATTAATAGAAGAAAGATTTGATTCAAATCCATGGTTATGTGTCTATTCTCTGTGTATTGAGGTTGTGCTCATGAATGTTTGTTTTCCTATTATGAATTTTCTTTGTATGTGATGTGCATGTGATTTCATGTTTCAAACTGAAGTCTGAAAGGGAGAGAGAATGAGTTTCAATTGTTTCCCTATCTGATCCAGGAGATTCCTGCAAAGAGTGCAGTCGAATTCATCCTCAAGGAGTGCGTTGATGAAGGCTCAGTAGTCTAACTCTTGTTCTCATTCACCCAAAAGTTGTTTTGAGTTGTTGAATCCGTGCAAGGAGTGCGCAGGCTGGAGAAGAAGTCTCAGTTGTTAATCTGAGCAGAGGAGGTTGAAGACTGATGTTGCAGAGAGTGCGTAGAGTCAGAAGGATTCAACACTTGAGAAGTTGTTGAACGTCGAGCGCGAGGAGTGCGCATGAATCCATCTGAAAGAACCAGAGTGGAAAAGCTCAGGAGGTTTAGCACCTTTGTGGTATCATTAAAAGAGAGCCACAGAGATTTTACTGAAGAAGGGTCAAGCTGGGTTTGTAGGCGCGGGTCTGGAGAGCAAGTCTCGGCAGAAATACTTAGCCACTTCAGAGAAATATCTGGGAGGAGGAACCGACAGTCAGCATTCACCAAGGAAAGCAACGAAATCCCGCCCACTGTCAGATCTAGGAAAGTTGCGCACGGGTTAAGCCTTAACGTGCAGGGAAGGAGATAGGAAGTCATCAGGACTCGGCTTATCGGAGAATCGGGATTCCGGAGATAGGGACCTTGCACGTTGAAATTGTGATTAGCGATTTCCCGACGCGATCGGAGACGTCGATCCGCAGGACGCGTGTCCGAGGATCCAGTGGAATCGAAGTTCGGCATTTCAGGGTTTCTGAGGACGGAGGAACCGTCACCCCAGGAATCGCGATATCGCGAAACGCGATAACCACGCAGTCACTGTGCCGATTGGAGGACAAGTGTTAATAGATCGGAGTTCGGGTATTTGTAAATCCCGTGAACTTCGACCACGGAAATCGCGATACTCCGACGCGCGATTTCCCGACAGGGTTAAGGCCTGTAGTGGAGGACAGGTGTCGGAAAGCCAAGCCTTTCCGTGAGCAGAGGATAGGTGGCATCGCAGATCGGGGATCGGAGAATCACGGAAGCAGATTCTCAAGACACCATAAGTGTCGATTTCCCGACAGCGAAAGTTCTGATACGGTGGGACACGGTCAGCATTGACTCGAGCATCGGAAATTGAGGAAGCACGAGTGGAGTGATCTGTGACCTTGGAAGGTCTGATTTCCCGATAAGGCAGTAGGGAGATCGAAAAGAGTACCCTGTGGGTGAGGAAAGGTCCCGATAAGGGATTAGAAGAGTAGTTCATCTCTTTGGGACAAGAAAAGAGAAGGTCCTGGTGAGAGCGATCGTGCTCCAAGGAGGGCAGTTGCGTTCATAGTGGTATCAGAGTGGGAAGTTATTTTCTTCTATAACAGAGGAGAAGAGAATATTTCACCATGCCGCCGAGAAGAGGTAGACAATCGCCTGATCTAGAAGGGGAAAGGAAATTGTCCAGGGAAAGAGAAATGTCCAGAAAAAGAGGAAGGCAAGGATAGAATCAAGACATGGAAAGAGAAATACGAAATCTTCGTGCCAGAATGGAAGATATGGAAGTAGCGCAGAGACGCACAGCCAATGCTGGAGACTTGAGCGACTCCGAAGGTGAAGTTGAGGTCGAACAACAAGGAGCAGTTGCAGCCGAAGATGCAGCCAATGAGCGACTGATTAAAGCCATTTCCAGGATGGGTGCGAAGGCAAAGATGGACATTCCAGTCTACGAAGGAAATCTACATGCAGAGGAGCTATTGGATTGGATCTGAGCTGTTGACACCTACTTCGATTATGAGGATATCGAAGAGGATAAAAAGGTCAGACATGATGTCACTAGATTGAAGGGACATGCAACATTATGGTGGGACGAGCTTCAAGAAGACAGACGTTCCAAGGGTAAGCAAAAGATCAAAATATGGGATCGAATGATTGCGAAGATGAAGAAAAATTCATCCCAAGAGATTACCAAATTACTCTGTTCTGGAGGATGCAGAACCTGAGACAGAAACTGATGACAGTGAAAGAATACACTGAGGAATTCTATCGACTGAACATCAGAGCAAGTCATCGAGAGAGCGATGATGAGAAGGTTGCCAGATATCTGAATGGTCTGAGATATAACATTCAGGATGAATTAAGCATGGTTACCATCCGAACGGTGGATTTTTCTTATCAGATGGCTCTGAAAGCCGAAGAGAAGATGAGATGAAAGTAAGGTCAGCGAGGGCGAGGCAGGAGTCATCCCAGAGGCAAGGTAGTTGCCCAGGAGAGATACCAGAAGCCCAAGGAGGAATGGAAGAAACCTCAGGGTAAGATTGAGAGAGGTGGAACCTCACAGCGAGGGCAGCCACATGTTGAACAGAGAGGACATCATAATGAGTAGAGAGGAGATTATGCTGACGCAAATACTTTTCCTCGTACCATAGGTAGAGGAAGAGGCAGATGTGGAGTTATCACATGCTTCACATGTGGAAAGGATGGACATAAAGCAGTTGACTGTCCAGAAAGGAAAAAGGACAGAGGAGAAGCTCACATTGCCGAGGCACAGAGACGAGATGCTGAAGCAGAAGACGCAGAAGACGGAAGCTCACTTCTGATGCGAAAATTCCTTTTGACACCTGAGAAAGAGGTGCAGGAAAGTTCAACTCAAAGGACCAGACTGTTCAGGACAGCTTGCAAAACCAAGGATAGGAAATGCAAGGTTATCGTGGATAGTGGAAGCACATATAATCTCGTTTCAACCGAGATGGTAGAAAAGCTGGAATTGGAGACAACTGATCACCCGAGTCCATACAAAGTCTCGTGGCTACAGAAGGGACATCAGGTGAGTGTCACTAAACAATGCTTAGTTGACATCAAAATAGGGGGATATAATGATAAAATACTTTGTGATGTCATTCCCATGGATGTATGTCATTTATTGCTGGGTAGACCATGGCAATATGACCGAAATGTGGTTCATGATGGGAGGATGAACACATATACTTTAGAGAAAGATGGGAGGACACACAGGTTGCTTCTGATAAAGGATAAAGAAGTGAAGCCGGAAGTAAGAAATACGATACTTCTCATGAGTGGGAAGGAACTTCTTACGGAGATGGAGAAGAAGGAAGATCCATAATTCTTTGTGGTCAGAAAACCGAGGATTGTTCTGACTAGCACAAGAGTGGATGACTTACCAGATGAAATGCAGGAACTGCTGGAACAGTTCGTTGATATCATAGTGGACGAATTACCTTATTCGTTGCCACCGATGAGGAGTGTGAGCCATCACATAGATCTCATACCAGGAGCCAGTTTTCCGAACAAAGCTGCGTACAGGCTGACGCCACAGGAGAACGAGGAGGTCAAGAACCAGGTCTAGGATTTGTTGGACAGAGGATTGGTCAGAGAAAGCCTGAGTCTGTGTGTCATTCCAACAGTGCTTAGTCCGAAGAAAGATGGAGGTTGGAGAATGTGCACCGATTCAAGAGCGATCAACAAAATAACCATCAGGTACAGATTTCCACTGCCGAGAATGGATGATTTGATGGATTGCCTGAGTGGGGAAAATTATTTTTCAAAGATTGATTTGAAGAGCGGATATCACCAGATTCGCATGAGAGAAGGCGATGAATGGAAGACAACATTCAAGACAAACGAAGGTTTGTACGAATGGATGGTCATGCCGTTTGGCTTAACAAATGCGCCGAGCACATTCATGAGGCTGATGAATGAAGTCCTGAGGGAATTTATCGGAAAATTTATCGTCGTATATCTGGACGATATACTGATCTTCAGCAAGACCAAGGCTAAACATTTGAAACATTTGTCCATTATGATGAGAAAACTACAGCAGGAGAAGTTGTTGATTAATATGAAAAAGTCCTCATTTATGAAGACATAACTCATTTACTTGGGTTTTTTTATTTCGGCGAATGAGTTGAAAATGGATCCGAGTAAGGTGGAAGTGATAAAAAATTGNTCGAGGTGAGAAGTTTTCATGGACTGGCTAGTTTCTACTGAAAATTCATTAGGAATTTCAGTGGAATTAGCGCAACAATGATGGACACGGTGAAAAAGCGACATAAGTCTTTTCATTGGACAGTAGAGGCTGAGAAAAGATTCAATCTGTTGAAGCGGAATATCACAGAGCAACCAATTCTGGTGTTGTCGGATTTCCAGAAGACATTTCAGGTGAAATGTGATGCAAGCGGGTATGCCATAGGAGCAGTTTTGAGTCAGGAAGACAGACCAGTTGCATATTTTAGTGAGAAGCTGGATGAAGCAAAACTGAAATACTCCACGTATGATAAAGAATTTTATGCTATCATACAGGCACTGAAGAAGTGGAGGCATTACTTGATCCCAAAAAGAATTTGTTCTGTATAGTGATAATCATGCATTACAGTTTGTGAGTCAACAAGAGAAGTTGAATCAGAAACATGCTAAATGGGTAGAGTATATGTAGAATTTTACATTTGTAATTAAGCACATTTCAGGTACTCCTAACAAAGTGGTTGATTCTTTGAGCAAGAAATGTTTGTTGTTACAGGAATTCCAAGTCAAAACATTGGGTTTTGAAAACCTGAGGGACATGTATGCAGGAGATGCGGATTTTGCAAAGGCATATGAGGCAACTGAGAATCCAGTTCTCAGAGACAGAAGCCCATGGATGGATTACATGATCCAAAATGGATTGTTGTTCAGAGGCAACCAACTGTGTATTCCAATTTTCTCCATGAGGGAGAATCTGCTAAAAGAGAAGCACAGTGGTGGATTGGCAGGAATTTTGGCCATGAAAAAATGTTCGCGAAGTTGAGCGAATCATGTTTTTGGCCAGGCATGCAAGATGATGTCAAAATGTTTGTTGACAGGTGTCGAATTTGTCAGCATTCGAAGGGGAGAAAGAAGAATGCAGGTCTTTATCAGCCATTGCCCATACCAGAGAGGCCATGGGAGGAAATTAGCATGGATTTTGTATTGGGTCTGTCGAGGATGCAGAGAGGGGTTGATTCCATATTTGTGGTGGTAGATAGGTTTTCAAACATGGCACATTTTATTCCATGCCAGAAGACTAGCGATGCGACTCACATCGCGAACTTGTTTTTCAAGGAGGTCATTCGACTTCATGGATTGCCGAAAAGCATAGTTTCGGACAGGGATACCAAATTCATAGGGAATTTTTGGAGGACACTCTGGAAGAAGATGGGAACTAACTTGATTTTTAGTTCAGCCTATCATCCTCAGACAGATGGGAAAATAGAGGTAGTCAATAGAATTCTGGGAGATTTACTCAGAAGCTTGGTGATAGAGCACCACAGCAGTTGGGACAACATATTACCACAGGCAGAGTTCGCATACAACGATTCAGTGAATCGGAGTACATGGAAAATTCCATTTCAGATTGTGTATGGGACACAACCGAGGGGAGTTTCTGAACTCAGGGAGTCAGAACAGACTGCGACTAGCAGTGCTAGTGCAGAAGAGTTCGTTGAGGCGATGAAAGAACTTCACAACAGGGTGAAGCAGCGATTGCTGAGATCAAACCAGGAATATAAGCGCAGAGCAGATTAGCATCGGAGACAACTTCAGTTCGAAGTTGGCGATCTAGTTCCGGCACATCTAAGGAAGGAAAGGTTCCCAAGGGGAACATATAATAAGCTAAAAATGAAGAAAATCGGGCCATGCAGGGTCCTGAAGAAATTCGGAGAGAACGCTTATGAGATTGAATTTTCGGATGACATCGAAATATCTCCGACATTCAATGTCTCAGACTTATACCCATATAAGGCTGAGGAAGCAGAAACTGGAAGTAATGAGTAGCCAGAGATCCAGTGGCAGAAGCAGATGCCAATAGCAGAGAAGCCACAGATGGAGTGCATATTGGACAAGAGAGTGGGTAAGAGGACCAGGAGAAAAGAATACTTTGAGTATCTGGTCAAGTGGAAGAACCATCCAGTGGAAGATTCCAGCTGGAAGAGCGAAGCAATAATACAGAAGCATGGACAGACTGTGCAGGAGCTCATGGACAGGAGCCCATGAAAGTTTTTAAGCTGAGGAGTATGATGCAGGAGCATCGCCCAAGACAAGTGAGCCAGCATAGAAGACAACGAACAGCTGGGCAAGGCCAGCTGAAACTTTTGAATTTTCATTTAAGATTATGCACCAATGTATAAATGCACCATTTATGGAAAGCGCTTTTGTATGTTGTATCAAACCTCGAGCCATACGCTCTTGTCTGAAATAGATAGGAGGCATTTATTAGATTTAATGCAAGTAGATAGGATTTATTTCTAGATTAGACAGTTTTGATGGAAGGAGGGAAAACGGATATAGACACCCTCACTTGTACTTTGTAATTATTCAGAATTATTCATTCATAAGCATTCAGAAGAAGAGAAAACAAAGAACTGTGTAGAGAACATCCATGTACAGATATTGAATTAATAGAAGAAAGCTTTGATTCAAATCCATGGTTATGTGTCTATTCTCTGTGTATTGAGGTTATGCTCATGAATGTTTGTTTTCCTGTTATGCATTTGCTTTGTATGTGTTGTGCATGTGATTTCATGTTTCAAACTGAAGTCTGAAAGGGAGAGAGAATGAGTTTCAATTGTTTCCCTATCTGAGCCAGGAGATTCCTGCAAAGAGTGCAGTCGAATTCATCCGCAAGGAGTGCGTTGATGAAAGCTCAGTAGTCTAACTCTTGTTCTCATTCACCTAGAAGTTGTTTTGAGTTGTTGAAGCCGTGCAAGGAGTGTGTAGGCTGGAGAAGAAGTCTCAGTTGTTAATCTGATCAGAGGAGGTTGAAGACTGCTGCTGTAGAGAGTGCGTAGAGTCGGAAGGATTCAACACTTGAGAAATTGTTGAACGTCGAGCGCGAGGAGTGCACATGAATCCATCTGAAAGAACCAGAGTGGAAAAGCTCAGGAAGTTTAGCACCTTTGTGGTATCATTAAAAGAGAGCCACAGAGAGTTTACTGAAGAAGGGTCAAGCTGGGTTTGTAGGCGCGGGTCTGGAGAGAAAGTCTTGGCAGAAATACTTAGCCACTTCAGAGAAATCTCTGGGAGGAGGAACTGACGGTCAGCATTCACCAAGGAAAGCAGAAAAATCTCGCCCGCCGTCAGATCTGGGAAAGATGTGCATGGGTTAAGCCTTAATGTGCAGGGAAGGAGACAGGAAGTCATCGGGACTCGGCTCATCGGAGAATCAGGATTCCGAAGATAGGGACCTTGCACGTTGAAATCGCGATTAGCGATTTCCCGACGCGATCGGAGTCGTCAATCCGCAGGACGCGTGTCCGAGGATCCAGTGGAATCGGAGTTCGGCATTTCGGGGTTTCTGAGGACGGAGGAACCGTCACCCCAGGAATCGCGATATCGCAAAACACGATAACCACCCAGTCACCGTGCCAAGTGGAGGACAGGTGTTAATAGATCGGAGTTCGGGTATTTGTAAATCCCGTGAACTTCGACCACGGAAATCACGATACTCCGACGCATGATTTCCCGACAGGGTTAAGGCTTGTAGTGGAGGAAAGGTGTCGGAAAGCCAAGCCTTGTCATGAGCAGAGGACAAGTGGCATCGCAGATCGGGGATCGGAGAATCACGAAAGCAGATTCTCAAGACACCATAAGTGTCGATTTCTTGACAGCGAAAGTTTCGATACAGTGGGACACGGACAACATTGACTCGAGCATCAGAAATCGGGGAAGCGCAAGTGGAGTGATCCGTGACCTTGGAAGGTCTGATTTCCCGATAAGGCAGCAGGGATATCGAAAAGAGTACCCTGTGGGTGAGGAAAGGTCCCGATAAGGGATTAGAAGAGTAGTTCAGCTCTTCGGGCCGAGAAAAGAGAAGGTCCTGGTGAGAGCGATCGTGCTCCGAGGAGGGCGGTTGCGTTCATTTACCTTCCACAGATGACAGTATCCTCTGTACTTCAGATTGAAGTGTTCTTCAGGAACCTTCTTGCATTGGAATTCGTTGAAGGAACCCATCAAAATACCCTGATGACCTTTGTTTAGATGATGGAGGTTGCAATTGCAGGTTGTAGGCACACAGATAGATGAATAGAGACCTAATGTAGGTGGTCATGTAAAGATTGAAAGTTTCTCAGTCAATTTATTTGTCCATT
>SNQJ01S0091646.1:32685-44473 GCA_010110895.2 Picea sitchensis | reverse complement strand
AGGAGACTAGGAGGTATAATTACAACTAATGGCCTAAAGCAGACATAAATAAAATAACATTACTAATATAATATGCCCCAATTAAGGGGTAATGGGCCAATATTAGGGCTTAACATATATGGAATTGAATTTGTTTTTCCTACTCAGCTTGTCGTGCATGTGGCAAAGTTCCTTCATAATCAATAAGGACAACCAAATGATATGGTTAGGCGGATACAACAACTAGTAGAAGTACAACAGACTAGGAAGAAACTCCTTGATAAAACACAAGACCATCAATAAAATATCAAGAAATTCTTTGACAAGAAGGTAAGAAAAGAATATTTCCAGCTAGGAGATCTAGTGCTAAAGCGGGATGCACCCAAGCAAGAAAAAGGAAAACATGGTAAATTTGAAGCCTTGTTGATTGGTCCTTTGAATATTTCTGAGGTTTTTCAAAATAATACTTATAAATTGGAGAACTTGGAGGATTCTGAAGTTTTTGGTGGCCTTGTTAGAGGGAACTTTATGAAGAAGTATTTTTCTTGAGCCATGACTGGTTGTCCCATCCATTGTAAATATCACTTTTTGTTTGAATACATGACCCCATAGCCCTAGGATAAGACATTGAAGTTGCTTTTTCTTGCCAGCTCATAGGGATCATGCCATCCCCTATGGAGCCAATGTTATCACATGAAATTGTCATGGGTCAAATTCATCCTTAGGTTTTTAATTTTTTATCCATTAGTCTTTTTTAAGTTTTTCTTTTGATTTTCTCCTTATGGTTTTCTTAGGTATTAGCTCCAAATAAATGTAAGTTTGGATGTTGGCCCACACATTTGGCCCATGCCTATGGTTTATACCCTTGGTTAATTTTCTTGGCTTATACCTTGATTTCATCACATGATTAGACAACCATCACCATCACCCCCATGACACCACTATTCTGACATGTCACTACCTCCACTATGTGCTTAAATCCCTCCACTTTGTCCCTCTACCCGTTAGAAGGTCAAATAAAACTCCATCTAGTACATTGCCAACTCATCAGGAGTTTTCATAGTGCATCTTGAGTACATATTTCCTCTTTATCATTATTGCATATATGAAGCTGGTGTTAGTCGATCTCATTGCTTTCAACATCCATTTTTTAAAAGGAAGTAATTGAGATCTGGTCATTAAAGTTGTCTAACTGTTTTATCAAAGATTTGAATTCTACTCCTAGTTCGACGCTGCATAAACTCCTACTCCAGACAGACATTGTGAATTATGCTACAGACTGGCTGACAAAGGGGAATTGAAGTCTAGAATGGTTGTAGGTGGTTTCACGCTATCTGAAGCACATCTACAGTCAAGCCACAGTGTCCAGGTACTCCTCGAGTCGTCTAATATCTATTGAAGATCAATTTAAGGCTCTGCTAAATTTTTGTAGCACCTGGAATTGCAAATTGTAGATCCCTTTACCAATCGACCCCTTTACCCTTGATATCACCATATTCTCAATCTATCTGCAGTTGTTTTCAGCCTATTCCACTGCAATTAAACAACTCCTGCTATCAGAGTTGTCATGCCTATCTATTGCCTAGCCCTTGTTTTTTTTGCTACAAAATTTTCTAAGAATTGTGCTACAGATCCCCTGTTCTAGCGATATGAAACTCTGTCAACTCAGATCGTTATCCTCTGATCACATAAATTGCATCAACTCTTTTCCTTTATAGTTTCAATTGATATTTCAAATTTAAAATCTATCTATGCTGAAAGTTTAAAGAGCCTTATTGATTTTAATGATGATGACCCTACCTGGTGGTGAAATGTTAGTTTGAAAACTTTGATAGTTGTTGCTTCCTTACATATCCTTTTCCCTGAAGGGTTTTCTTCCTTTTCTTAAGCCATCAGATTTCTCTTTCATTAGCTCATAATTCAAATTGAAGGAAAACCTTGAAGACTTAAAGAAGCCAGCTTTAAAAATATCATCATTCAAACCCGAAAGACCTATGTCCTTGTTTGGCCTCTCATATCTCTCAGATAATTGTAGTGTTTTTCTTCCTTTTTATAGAAAATGGATACACCTCAATAAAATAAGTCTCACAAGGGTGGGAGTGTAGTCAGGACAAATCCTTGTGATATGCAATTGTTTGATGTTGAACCTCTGATCAGAGAGGTCTTTGGGAGGGTTGGATGTTTAAATTTCTGTCAGAATATGCAGAGGGGACACCTTGAGGTAGCCAGAGAGCTTTCCTTAAGTTTTGATGGCACTAAAACCAAGGTGGGAACCCTTGAAATTAAGGTATCTAAGGAAACCATTGCAGCAGCCAATGAGATACCCAACACTGGTGAAAGGTGGTTTAAATCGATGACTCTTAATGCAGCTTTTTATAAAGAATTCCTCAAACCAGAACATCGGGGAGATAACCTATCTAAGGGGGTGCCTAGGATCCACTTGGTTGAGGGATTTGATAAGATGTTGAAAGTGATCTAGAGATATTTTACCTGTGAGGGAAGATTCAATATGATTTACCAATATCAAATTAGACTTTTGACGCACTTCATAGGAAAAGATCTAATGAACATCCCTTTCTATTTGTTTAGGAGTATGGGGAAAATGGTTGATAGGGTCCAAGCCAAATCCAAGGCTGTGGATACAAGTTTCTTTCACTCAGGGTTGATTAGGATGCTTGTGATGGAGGATTTGAAGAAAAGAAACATAGCTTGGGAGAACTTCATTGCCCCTACAAATCTGCAACTAAATGTAGCCCCTACTCCTCAATCTAAGGTGCAGATCCCTCTTCAAGATGACAATATTATTCACATAGAGACAAGAAAAAATAGAAATGGAAAACACATTTCCAAAGATAAGGAGGCTCCTAAGGAAGTTGAAGAAGAAGAAGGGGGATCCCATCACTCTTCACAAAGGGAAATTTCACCCCAGCGTGCACCATAACTAGAAGAAGTTCCCTCAGCTAAAACCACACTCCAAAAAAGGGAGAAAGTTACAGTTTCCCTCACCTACTGTAGCAGTTGAGACTAGAGATAGGAAGCCCTTCACCAGGTCATCAGCCCAGAGGGGAACTGCTGATAAAGAAGTCATAACAAAAGCTCTTGTTAAGAATAAGGATAAGGGTAAAGGTGAGAATGTTGAGAAACCTGTTGAAATCATAGACATCACCACTCCCCCTGATAACCCTACCTTCAATAGGTTGATCATACAAATCAGAGATTCCATAATTGAAATTTTCCATTGGAAGGGAGAAGGATTGGCTAAGAGGAAAAAGATCAAGTATCTCATGGATATGTATAAGGAAACCATTGATCTAGCTAAGTTCACAACAAGGATATTTCTTCCCTTCATAGGCAGCTTAGAAATTTGTACATGTAGAATAGAGACTTATAGTCTCATATATGAAAGATCAATGTGGAGTTACAACCCTTCAAAGATGATTTAGATCAGATAAATATTAATGTGCTAGCTCAAGATGCAACAAGGATAAGTGCCATACTCAAGAGATGAGATGGAGTGGTTGAAAGGCCCTCAATTTTGAAGAATGGTCATCCATGCATTTTTGAAGTTTTGTGGAAAGTATCATACTTACACCCTATCTGGAAGCATCTACAGGCTTATACAACTTTGGCTAAAGTTTTTGAAGTATTTTGGCTCAAACTGCATTACACAGATAGCTACAGGACATTTCATAACATCTCACGTTGTGAAATGATCCACATAGACAAAGTTGCACGTTCGCTACGAAATGCGCTACGGAATCATTTACATACATAGAAGTTGCACATCCACTGTGAAATCACCTAGTGCGACAGAAAATGTAGTTTTATATAGAATCTGCTATGGAATTCACTACGAAATCCACTATGAACTGGCTGATACAGTTAGGATTCGCTACAAATTCTATTTTTGATGGGTTTTGAGGTAATCAACGATCACCAAGTGGCAGAAGGGGCTTAGAACAGATGATTGGAGGTCAGCTGGAGCTGGTGGACACATGGAGCTAATGGAGATGAACCCAAGGAACAACTCATTATGAAAGATTATAGTGATAGAGTTGTTTCCATCATTTTCTCTATTTTTAGTAGTTTGTTGTCTCCACTTGTACAATTGTTAGATTTTCAATTTTTAGTGAGAGAATCCTAGGTTAGAGGATCCAGCTCGAATTGGATGTTGTTACTTATTGATTAAACTATAAATACAACATTAAAATGACATTTTTGGGTTTGAATGGTTGAGCATAGACTCCCTTATGTAATTCTTTGATGTAACATAGACAGACTATGGTTTTAATGTATGAGATCTGAGACATTTTTCTTAATAGAAGTCAACCTCTTTTTCCATTATCTTGCTTCTTTCTTACTTTGATTTTCTCATTATTGAATGATTCAATTGAGATATTATAATTGTGTTGTAATGTATGTTTGATTATGATGTTGTTGTAGTTATTATTAGTGTTTTAAGGTTTAGATCAATATGTTCTTGTGTCTGAGATTTTTCTTCACTTATCTTCTAGTAAGGCATGATGCTTATAGTAGACTTATTCATCCTTCTCATTAAGTCTTCCATCTACCCATACTTATCTTTAAATAACTGACTGAAGTTAGCCAAAACCTCATTTGCTTATGCATCCTTTCCTAGAAATTTATGTGTTTGAACATTGCTATGTTGAGTTTTGTCCATTTGACACTCTATCATAAATCTACCATTGCAAACCTATTTGATGGGTACTGGGCTTATCCTCTAGCAATCTGAGGGTGATTCTAAGTGCTAACAAAGTGAGTAGGATATAAGTCCCTCATTTATAAATCATAAAGTATTGGGGTAGTTGAATCCTTGATCATGATGTAGCTGCTAGAACTTTCAAGAGAATGAATACTTAGAATGGGTAAAGAAAACACAAAAAGGTTGGAAGACTTAAGGGCCATCAATGTTCAGCTTCAGGAAGAGAAAAAATGCTTGAAAGAGAAGGTCTACATGTATGACCATAGGATGGAAGAGATGGAGAATAAATTTGAGACCTTTTCCAAACTACTACTATTGCTAAAGAAGTGATTTGATGAATGCCAAGAATCTATCACAACTATCATGGAAGATTGGGAAAAGAGAATAGTATAGCTTGTGCAATTGGGAGAGAATGTAATCTAGATGGATAACTGGTAGGAGGATAGACTCACTTATATGATGGCTCAACTACACCAATAGTTTGGCAAATAAGGAAGAAGCATTGGAAAATATACAAGTAGTTGTCCAAGAGACCAAATAAGCAAAGCCACATTCCATTACCACTATTGAGGGGGACACCATGAGTGAGACAACTTTGGTAGGCTCACCTTCATTAGAATTTTCACAAGAGAATTTTGGTGAATTTGAAAATCATACCAAGGGAATTAATTCAAAATTTTTAACGAAAATGGGATACGATGGACAAGGTGTTGGGTTCTTTTTGTCACAAGAGTGAGCAAAAAAGAGTCCCTAAACCATCTAGTTAGGCTACCCAAAAAGAACAACAGAGAGTTAGTTGGTTAGTGGCTCAACTAACATAAAGAAACAAGAGATAAACAACAAGGAAATACATCTAAACTAAGAAAATAATAACTTGAAATGAATGCACAAAGAAAACACAAGAGAGATATACCAAGTAAACTGATATTTGAATTGATACTCCTTGGAGAAATATGGGAACCTATGGGTCCCCTCTTCCTCTTTGGGAAGTCTCTTGAGTCCCCAAGTACAAAGTATTATTTCTACTATCAATGGATAACAAAGGAAAATGGTGAAGAAAAGAGTGATGAGCTACTCAAGAGAAGAGAGCTCTAACACTTGATATGAATGTTTAAAGATTTTTAAGAGGAAGGTGGCTTCCCAAAGCTAAAAATGAGCATCATAACAATACTCAAATGCTTCTTATTTTTTGCATACAATGGCCCTTTATTTATAGGAGGATTGCAAGATTTTTATCAAATGTTTCTAAGTGTGAATGGGAATCCATTGGAGGTACTTCCCATCCCTTTCAGTGATCCCAAGGAGAAATTTGAGGGCGATTTTGGGTATGGGGGATGTTCCCTTCATCCCCAAAATGGTTGAGGCCCGACCAAATTTAATAATGTGTCGTTTAAACATCCACGTGGGTCTATCGAATGTCATTCATGCACTCCATTAATTGTGTGCATTGTACATTGTGTTAGCCCACACGAATGTGTGCGTGCGGCTTTGGTTGAATGTGCATGGATTTCTAGAACCACTTTTATATAGTTTTTTTTTATTTTCTTGCCAAACGGAATGTAATCCTTCCATGAATATTGGTAGTATGATTTGTTTGTGTTACCTATTTCTTCATCCATTGTCTGTGGTTGTAGTGAGTCATTTTTTGGTGATAACAGATGCCCCCTAATGTGTAAGTTTAGGAGCATACGTATAGCTGAAATACATCATAGTTTCTTTTGATGGTGATACTGGGTAGAAATTGAGAAAACTTTCACAGGAGGAGCTCCAAGAGTTATCCATCAGAGGGAGAGGGGAAGGAAGATCAATACAAAGTAGGCTATAAAAAATGACAACAAATTTTTTTGTACAAACAAGGTGGGAATGCCCCATGCTCATATCATGAGACCATCGAAAGGTAAGAGTAATTGAACGTGTTGACGAAGTAGATATCTGCAGTGCCCTCGGGGGTGAAAACGTCAATCAATGATGATTATGATGACTGAGGTGGATTTTAACTGAGTGGCAAGGGACTCGAAGGCATTAATGGCCTAATCAAACTCATGGAGGGAAGGTGTGCCAAAGAGTGTATATAAGGGCATGGGGCCCACATAGCCACCTCATTTGTACTTGTTGTTGTGGAGGTTAGAGAGTTGTTGTGTGGATGTTTTTGAGTGGTGAGAGAGAATATGTGGCTAGATTCGAGTAGCAAGAGACTCAAGTAAGCCATCAAAACCTCCAGCATAGTGTAGGTGTGTTTTTGGGAGGGTAGGGGGTCGTACGGATGGTCGTACAACCGTTTTTTGGCTAGGGTAGGAGATCCACGTGGATGATCAAATGATCCCTATGCACATGTGCACAAGTTGAATGATTGAGGCAACATGAAGTACACAACTGTATCATTAGAACCTGCACATATGTGCGTGGGGTTTGGGTTTTCAATCGCATGGAGGGGGGAATGAATATGCATGCGACTGTTTGACACACAATCAATTGCGTGGCTCTGCGTGACTGTGGAGAGATCAGTCGTGCACATGAGTGCGACTATTTGAGAAACAAGCACGCATAGGATAGGAGAGGTTCGTGCGACTGTTCAATGCACAATCACATGGATGAGTGAAATTGTTCATGAAACAATTGTGTGGATGAGCGCAATTGTCCATGAAACAGTTGCGTGAATGTGCGTAGATGTTAGAAAAATAGTTGCATCGGTGGTTTTGTATGTTTGTTTGGAGTATTTAATGATGATGAACTGACATAGTACCTTGTATTATGGATGCAGGTGATCATTCTGAGAGATATGATGTCGATTCAATGGAGAGAGAGATACTAGGAGTCACTCAGGCGAGAGGTGGGCAAATATTCCTAGATCAAACGTCACTTGGTGCAGGCAGGGTTGTTGCGCTTCTTTGATTGTGTGTTTATTTGTACCAAGGAGCCCATCTTAGACATCATATTACAAATGTGGCAGCCTAATTGTCAGTGTTTCATGGCGCGAGGGAGAGATCTACAGATTATCATAAATATATACATCTACTTCATCACCGGGCTATCAATTCGGGGGGAAAGATTGATAGAGCAGTCGAGGATGCCAACATGGGTGCACGTGGAGACATTGGTCAAACACTACTACTCAAGGGTGGTTGTGATGAGTGGGGGCTCCATTAGCATCAACTCGATTGATGAATTGGAGCTCCGGGTATTTTGTGCGATGGTGGTGCAGATATATGGGTCGTTGGGGACCCATCACATTTCAGGGGCATAGATGGGAGTTGTTGAGCGGGCCATGAATGGTTGGATGTTCACATGGGCCTAATTGATGTGGGCATGTTTAGTGGCATATTTGGACCAGTGCATGGCATCCAAGGGCGAGGAGTTTTCCTTTGGCTCAATCCTATGTGCTTTCATGTTTGAGAGGGTTGTATTGTTATGCCCTCAGGCTATTTTGGATCCGCCAGTGACGTAGGATCCGCGGTTGATGAGGTGGTCAGTATTGATGCCCCGATAGGGTGGAGGTGCGGTGGGGCAGTACTTTACCCTGTTGTTCGAGAGGGTCTAGTAGCAGACTCCCTAGTTCTTCTATGAGTTTCCATATAATGGGATGGACTATCGGCATCATTCAGACATGCACCTTCCTCTTGAGGAGGATTGGGATGGATGAGGTGAGTATTAGTGATTGATTCATTTGTATTTTTGTCTTTGATTGTTTTTCCTATATATGTGTATACTTCTAGTATTGATACAATTGTACTGGTTATGTAATGCAGATGTGGGACCCAGTGGTCACGAGGCAGATGTGGCCTAGGGGATAGAAGATGAGTAGACTGAGGGGAGGCAGGTTTGGAGATGACGATGTTATGATGATCTAGGGGTTGGCCCAGCTCATGCAGTAGAGGCAGGGCCAATTGATTTCCATGGGAGAGTAGAGCCTGATGCTCACGTCCAAGAGATGGAGGAGTTGCGGAGGCATGTTGAGGGTGTACTAGAAGGAGTTCCATAGGACCTGTGGGTGTGGATCCAGGATGAGGGTGTCCTAGAGCTATGCATTGGTGGGGACCCACAATGGCGGTCGCTGATATGATGGGTAGTAGTCACGGGAGTACTATGATAGGGAGGATCATGGCAGTGGATATTCCTCTTAGGGGATCACCACCCATCAAGGATGATTTACCATGTCTAGGGTTACCCTAAGTGATAGGTAGATTCGATGCAATCAGAACTTGATGTAGGAAGATGTAGGAATCGACGAAATCCACCTTTTGTATAGACAGGGGTGATGAGGGGCCCTAGTCAGTGTGCTAAGGAATTTTTTATATGTATTTGTACCAAACACATGTATTTTTTGTGATGACTGACCTATATATATATATATGAGTAGACCTGTTTTGGACATATGTGTATGTATTTGATGAGATGTTTTTGTTTTTTGTGTACATTTACTTCATCTGATGGATGAATGTAACATGTAGATTAGTGTGATAAATTCCAATCTAGTACTTGATTAGCTATGTGATATGCCATTTGGTTGTGGTTCCTAGATATATGAGTGAATGTGATTGACTACAAATTTCGGAGTGGCAGTTTGACTTGTAGGTACTTGTGATAAAGACATGGATCACGGATAATGTACACATTTTCAGCTGATGGATGATGAGTTGGGAATCTAAGAGCACACAGAGATGTTGAATACCAATGTGACTAGATTATGAGAGAAGGCTAATGATGGTGATGTATTCATCTTGGTTATTAGTGGCAAGATCGAGTCATATGCTGCTAGAGCAGAGAAACACATGGTCTGGAGTATAAAGGGCCCAAATGACCGAGGTGAGATTCTTGGTCCATCGGCTGGCTCCATCTGCGTACTTGATGTGGTAAGCAGACAAATAATTCATCTTTTCACACAAGGGTATTGAATTAGGCTTGTATAATGAGAGATCTTGTTGTACAAAAAGACTAAAAATGATTAGGAAAGCAAGAAAACATAAGGTAAAGTGGTTACACTCAGGGTTAGAACTTCTTCAAGTATAACCCATTGACTGGGTCCTTGGGAGTAGCGCCTCCAGGGTGACTTAAGATGTAGGCACCCTTATTAAGGAAATGGTGGATGACATAGGGTCCCTATCTTAGGGATTCAAATTTTCCATAGTCGAGAGTATCATGGGAGATATCGTAAACGAGGACGAGGTCACCTTCGATAAATGACTGAAGGTTAACTTGGTGGTCAAAGGTGGCTTTGGTTCTCTTTTTGGCTGCTTCATTGTTCTGTAAGGATGTGCGTCGATCTTCATCGAGAGATTCAAGAGCTAACAATCGTTTATCTAGGGGTGGTGTATTGGTCAAGAGCTCGATTTATGTGCGTAATGTTGGGATTTCACACTCGATGGGGAGGACGGATTCGATGTCGTGGACCAAGTGGAAGGGTTTGAAACCAGTTTTTGTTTTGACAGTTCTTCGATATGCCCATAAAGATGGAAAAATAATATTGTGTAAATTGGTTTTGTTTTGTCAACGATGCGTTGGAGCGTAGTTTTGAGCACTTTATTGACAACCTCGACTTGTCCATTAGACTGTGGGCAATAGGGTGAGGCAAACTCATGGGTGAATCCTAATTTGGTCGATAGTTCTATGAAGACTTCCTTCTCGAAGTGATTTCCATGGTCAGATACTAACTATAGGGGGACCCCAAAGAGATAGATGACATGGTTGAAGAAAAAACATGTCACGGTGTCAGCCATATTCTTGAACGCGGGCATTGCTTCAACCCATTTGGTGAAGTAGTCAACAATGACTACTATGTACTTATGTTCACTATTGGATGAAAGAATGCATGTCATGAAATCGATGCCCCATTTACAGAAGGGGTCGGTTGTGATTATGGGGTGTAAGATGAAAGGTGGTGCTCGAGCCTTTTGTTCATACATTTGACATTCATCGCATCGTTTAATTGCATGGATGCAGTCATGAAATAATGTAGGCCAAAAGTAACCTGCCCGAATGATATTTTGGGAAGTGGACATGCTGGATAAATGACCGATGCATGCTCCACTATGGAAATAATTCATTTCCATCTTAGCCTCGTCTAGAGTGAGGAAGCATCAAAGAAGCATGTCGACGCCTCTACGGTAGAGGACATCTCCTATAAGGAGGTATCATGAGGGTTGGTGTTGAATGCGACGACGATCGTCACGAGAAAGTGTGGCTCAAACTTTTGAGTGCAGAGATAGACCAAAATATCATCATACCATGGGTTTGTGGAGGATATGAGGAATAAATGCTCATTCGGGAATTTTTCATTGACTAGGGGGTTGGCAGAGTCGAAAGGAAAGTCTACGAGGAGTTCAGAAATAATGAGGGATTTCTTACTCTTGGGGGCAGTAAACTCTAGGTTGTATTCTTCAAGGATGATGATCCAGGGAGAAAATTTTCCATTGATCTGGCGACAACTCAAAAGGTAATTCATGGAGTTGGAATCGACGACGACTTTGGTGGTACGAAGCAAGATATAATGGCACAAATTTTGAACTATGAGAACAAATGCAAGGGATAACTTCTTGTCATGATTGGAATTGAGGGGTGGACCAAAGAGGTTCTTATTGATGTAGAATATGACATGTTCGCATTGGTTGTCATCGACCTAAACGAGGACGTCAGAGGAGGATAGATAGATTATGTAATCCCTATCATAGTTTGGTGGACTAATCAAGGGGGATTTGCTCAGGATATCTTTTAGTGAATCGAAAGTGGCCTCGACATGATGGTCCCAATGAAATAGGATGTCATAGCGGAGAAAATGTAGGAATCCATGGGCGTGAATGGCATAGTCATGTATGAAACATTTCAAGAAGTTTGCTTTTCCTTGGAAGCTTTGCAACTGGCGTAAGTTCCTGGGAGGAGGGATCTCATTGATTTCCTGAAATTTAAGTGGGTCTACAGTGATACCCTGCTAGGATACTATGAATCCCAACATGTGGTCTACAGTGACACAAAAGACACATTTTAGCAGGTTGAGTCATATGTTATACCTTCAGCAGTGTTCAAAGATGATCTATAGGTCCTCTATGTATTGGGAACATTTTTTGGATCGAGCGGTGAGGTCATCTAAGTAGG
>SNQJ01S0091646.1:20627-32675 GCA_010110895.2 Picea sitchensis | reverse complement strand
CTATATATACCAAGGAGACATTTTCATTTTGAATCATCTTGTACTTGAACATTTAAGTGGGGTAAAAGGAGGTTGCCCCCTCGAAGAGGCTTATTATCTGAAATTATCTCTATTTCAAGGCGTTGAGTACTTTTCCTGAGGATTTCCATGCTATATTGATGTTTGGTTCTTAACAATATACAAGTTGAAAGGTGGAAATACCAAGTGACCTCTTTGTAGTAACTCTATCAGCCCATAAGAAAAATTTCAACTTTGAGTCCCATGCTTTCTTGTTGTCTTCCAGTAACTTCTTGATGATATTTACAAGGCTCTTGTTAGAAGACTCTACTAAACCATTGCCTTGGGGGTAATAAGGAGTAGAATGAACTAATGAAATCCCATACTTCTCCCAAAACTTGATCAATGGTTCAACTTTGAAAGAGGCAACATTGTCAGTAACAATCTTGCTTGGACAACCAAATCTTGACATGATATCCTCAAGAAAACTAATGATTACCTTGTGGGAGGAATTCCTTGTAGGAATGGATTCTATCCACTTGCTGAAATAGTCAGTTGTAGTCAAGATCCATCAGTTTTGACCACTTGATGCTGGATCAATTTCCCCAATGAAGTCAAGTCCCCACTGTTGAAAGGGGCCAGAAACCACCACAAGCTTCAAATGAAAATATTTGAGCTACTGCTTTCTAGAAAACTTGAGACATTTGTCACAAGCTCTAATCTTTGCACAAAAATCATTAAAAAGGCTAGGCCAAAATTACCCAACTTTGAGGATATTATAAGATGTGGTTATCCAAAAGTGATGACCCCCACCCAAGCTATCATTAAAATCAATCATGGCATTTTGATTGTCCCGTGGATCTAAAAATCTCAAAAGAACCCCTAGAGGATATTTCCAATACAATATGTGATCAATGAGACAATATCTAATTGCCTTCAGCTTTAAAACTCTTACCTTTTTCTTCTTCAAACCATCAGAAGGATACAACTTTTGTAGAAAATAAATGATGTCTTTGTACCAAGTGCATTCTGCCAAGTTGGGATTGATATGAAATCTTTTGATAGAAATATCTGCTTGCTGATTTTATGTGTTTAGGTTCATGAAATTAACCCCCAGTGCTTTGCAATTTGACTCAGCCAACAATTTATCTAAACCTTGTCCTTTCACCAACTTAGTAGGCTTCATTTCAAGGTCAAACTCCAAAATTTTGGCAATCCATTTGATCCTCTTCCCATCTATGTCAGGCTGGATACGTATTTCTTTCATAGAGGTTGATGGAACATAGGCAATAATATTGGAATGCAGAATGTATACTCTAAAATCCTTGAGGGATTTAACCAAAGAATAAGCCTACTTTTCCATAATATCATACCTCATCTCTGCATCCCTCAATTCCCTACTAAAAAAGGAAATAGGTTTCTCTAACCCCTCTGTATTTTTCTGAAGAAGGACAACAACCAATGTGTCGTATGAGGCAAAAGAGAATATTAGAAACTCCTTGGAATAATTAGGGCTGATGAGAACAAGTGATTTAGTCAAGGCTTGTTTGATTTGGTCAAAATAATCCCAAGATTCAGCAATCCATTTCACCTCATTCCCATTCCTAAGCATAGATGTGATGTACTTAACCAATTCAACTAAGTTAGAGATGAATCTTCTCAGAAAATTGATTTTACCCAAGAAAGACTGAACTTCCTTTTTGGATCTAGGAAGAGATAGAGTCTGTATGACCTCTAATCTACGTGGATCAATTCTTACTCTTTGTGTTGATACAATGTGTCCCAACAACTTGCCTTCTTTCGTAGCAAACAAAGACTTCTTAGGATTGAGAGAGAGACCAAACTTTCTACACTTCAAGAAGACCTTTTTAAAATGATGATAATGTTCTTTATTATATTTTGAGAACAATGTAATGTCATCCAGGTAGATGACCACAAAATTTTCCTTCTCCCCAATAAAGGCAATATCCATTGCTCACTGAAAAGTTGCTCCTACATTCATTAGTCCAAAAATAATTTTAGCATACATGAATGTGCCCCAAGGAGTAGTGAAGGTTTTCTTCTCTATATCTTTAGGTAGGATAGATATTTGATTGTAGCCTGAGAATCCATCAATCATAAACATCCTTGATGAGCCAGTAACTCTCTACAAAATATGCTCCATCTTTGGCAAGGGGTAATTATCTTTCTTGGAGTTTCCATTCAAATTTATGAAATCAACACAAAATCTGATTTCACCATTCTTCTTCCTCACAGGAACCAATTTTTCCACTCACTTATAGTACCTTAAAGGTATGATGATATTGGCATCAAGAAACTTCTTAACTTCATTTTCCATAATAGGCAACAACATGGGATTTATTTGTCTGAGTTTCTGCCTAAATGGCTTGGTTTCCTCTTTCAAAGGGATCTTATGTTCAATGATGCTTGTGTCATATGTTTGTAGATCTTCATATTTCCGGGAAAATGCATCAGAAAACTCCTTCAAAATTTTAACATACTCAACCCTTTCCTCTTTAGATAAACTGCTAGACAATTTCACATATTTTGGATTTTCCTTTGTACCTAAATTGCATTCAGTCACATCAACATTTTCATTTGAACCTTTAACCTTCACAACAACATCATTTATGTCAAAAAATCTCTCCAAAGGAACTATTCCTCTTTTGGAATATGGTTACTTAGTAATTGAACAATATGGTGGTCTGTAATTTTATTGAGGAAAATATCAACATGAGGGATTTTGGTATCATCATGATTTTCATCAATATGAAGAGAATAAAAATCTTCCACAGTTTCCAGAAATATTTTGATCTCAAGATCATCCTTAAAGACCTTCCAATGCTTGACATTGTCAGGTATAGAGGTTCTATAATTATCTTCCACATCATATTGGAGTTTGTGGGGAAAATGAATTTTAAAATTGCTTGCAGAAACAACCAAAGAATCTGCCATAGTATTTTCTTCTCTTGGAACAAAAGAGATATTGAAAGTAGAGAAGAAATTATCAACAAGATTCCAAACTTCATTTCTGTAAGTCCTTAACTTGGGGTGTTTATATTGATACATATTTTTAACTTGATGTATAATTAATTCAACATCTCCAAACACTGCTAACTCTTCAATCTTCATATCTTTAGGAGCCCTCAAACCCAAAACAAGAGCCTCATATTCTGCTACATTATTTGTGGTGTCAAACTCTAGTTTATAAGAAAATGATATGATCTCTTTAGTTGGGGAAATAAATACCACTCCAGAAACAACAACTTCTTTAGAAGAGGCTCCATCAAAAAACATCTTCCATACAAGGGTGTTTTGAGGAGGAACCTCACAAGTTTCAATAGGTTGTTTTATGATTTCAATAGGTGATTGAGGAGCATCAATGAGTTGTAAAATACTAGATCCTAAATCAATATCAACTACAAAAATAGGGTGGTTGGTAGGATTAGCTTCATCACTGATGATGTAAGCTAGTTGTGCTTCCCTATAGAGCCTTATGTGCTCTCCTCCAAATACAAGAATGGTGGCATATGAAAGATCCATCTGCAAAGTTCCCCCTAGTACTTTGATCCAAGATCTTAACAAGAGAATCCAAAACTTAGGGGAGACATCAACCACCACAATATCCATGACCACACTCTTCATGGGTAATTGGAACAAGGTAACAAACAGGTCTTTGATTACCCCAAGGCAATTCATTTTTCTAGAATCAAATGAGTATAGGTCATGATAAGTTTTTGTAATTTCCAGACCAAACTCATCCATGATATTTTTAGGCATGAGGTTATGAGATGCACCTAAGTCCATAAAGAAGTTGTTGTTGGCACACATATGGGCAGACCCAAGGTTCAACGCTTCAACAACGCACCAACAAAACCATAACTACCGACCCTTTTGGCAACACCTGCGAAGCAGATGAAGTCTCACCCGAGGTAGAGGTAGGGGTGGTTGCAGGATTCCAGTGTCTGCAACCTTAGCTGGGACACAGATATGTGATTATAAAACCTTAACAAAGCACTTAGAAACTATAGATTATTAGTATTCAGTCTATGTTTACAACATAGATAAACCCTAATAATAGAGAAGAACAATATTCACCTAGATCTAAGACATTCAAGTACTAAGCATATCAACATAGATCAGATCTAGCATCTTATTCACATCATTAGGCACTAAGCTATCATATTCATCTAAGCATACATCATTGCACTAAGAATAAATCATATGAACAATAAAAAAACCATAATGCACAAAGCTACCACAACATAGGATATACCAGGTTCACCCCCAGCCTGGGCCTACATCCACCAACTCTTCTTCTTCTTTATTGTCTTCTGTCAATTTTCTACATGCACAGAGCCACAAGATCCTACTCCTCATGGGACAGGAGATCTGTGCACACTTCGCTAGATCCTCCTTCCCCAAGCTAGGTTACATCATAAAGCCTTTACAACAGTCTCTTACAGTCACTTGCACTTAGCCTTGCAAGTCTCTCACAACATGCAAAAAGCATTTACAATCATCACTTTCACTTAGCATGGAACCGATCACGACACCTTTCTTACATTGCCTAGCTATCTATTTATATATTACAAAAAGGGATTAGACATGGGTAAACCCATGGGACGACATCCCCATACCCGTTACATAAGCCCAAAACCCAAAAATTCCTAAACAAGGGGCCGAGATCCCGCAATCTCCGCTTCGACTTGTGCTCCGCCTTCGACAGCCTGTCGAAGTCCCAAAATAGGTCAAACCTGACCAACGATCTCCAAAACTTGGTTAAGGGCCAATAGGCCCCCAACACTTACTTGTGACTCATCCCGAGTCACTCTGATCTGGGTAGCTCTGCCTCAAAATCCTCAAGCTTGTCTTGAGATTCTTTGACCTGTTGTTGCATTAATGCCTCCTTCTCTGCGAACCCTTGAATAACTGCTTCATTGACAGGGCCCTCTAAGCGTTGTTCGACTGTAGTGATGACTTAATCGAGCTCTTCTCCTTGGCCTACAATATCCTCAAACAATTGGCAAGCTTCGTCCTGGACTGGTTGGAGCCTCTGAGTCACTTCCATGACTTTTCTCTATATGGTGTGGACTAGCTATTGAGAAGTGCACTATTCCTAGGATCACTTCATCCTTTCAACTGCTTACAGGAGCTTCAATTTCATCTATATTGTCGCTGCTTGCTGCTTTTCCTCCTGAAGTTGTGACTCCTGTGTCTTTAGTTCAAGGTCCTTAGTAAGTCACTCATATGTATGCGCACTTCTACTGCTAAGTTGTTTACATTCCAAAGATAAGGCTTTGATTCTCTCAACTGTGCTCCGGGAAATGGCTTCTCTTTGGTCTCACACATCTTGTGGAGTGCTTGGCACTGTCTGTAGCTCTAGGTATACTATTTTCTATTGAAGTTGCTGGATAGCTTCAGCAAGTTGTGCTACTTGATGCTCCACTGGGTCTTATTCTTTTTTCTCTAAGCCTATCACAGAGTGAAGTGATCTGCTGACTGCTTCTTTTACTCCAACCTACTCCATGAGAAATTGTTCCTTCTCATGTTGGATCTGCACTTTCTCCTTTTTGAACTTGTTTTAGAGGTCGTCCTTGTCCTTTTGCGCCACTCGACATTGCTCTACCACTTCCTCTTATGCTTGCTTCAAGGCCAATGTGGCCTGTTCTTTTTCTTATTGTGTGTGACGAAGATGAGCTTCGGTCACATCAAATATTATACAGAGTTGGGTAGGCTCATCTCCCAACTCTGGTTCTTCTGATGACGGGGGTGCAATGGAAACTGCATGACTAGATTGAAGGGCCTTTTGTACCCCTCTTAGTTCTGTCTCAATTCTATCATACATGGCTGCTTGTTTGGCTTCATTGTTCTACAAAATGTCCTACGAGGCGTCTGATACGGCTGCAATGATGAAGTCAAAGTCATCGAGTGTGAGCACAGTTTGCAGCTTAGTCTTACTAGCTCTGGATTTCTTCTGTGAGGTAGGTTTCATGGGGGAAAACCTTTTTTTTCTTAGACAGATCAATCTCATCAATAGGATCCCTAGGCATTGTTGCTTCACCTTGCTTCTACTGATATTCTTTTCCATTGGTCTCTTCTTTATCTAATTCGTCATCACCTCCTCATCTAGGTGATTCTGAAGAGGTTTCATCTGATGCACTTCTCAACTGCTGGACCTCTTCGGTCTTCTTTCTTCTGCTAGTTCCAGGTGCATCATTCTCTTCGCGAGTGGCCTCTGAGCTGTCGATTAGTTCGAGGTCAAATAGTTCTGTGGGGTCAGTAGGGATAAGGAGCTTTGTAGGCCAGTCCTTAGTTATCTCTTCTAGGTCTTCCCCTGTGAGCTTGTAGTATGACTGAAGCTCTTCTTTACTCTCGTCTGCACATAGTGATATAAGTAAAGTGTCAATATGCATGGAAATTCATAAGGGGCCTGAACCAATGCAGGGTGTTCGACGTCATATGAGGGACAACCCCAATAACCCTCTTTAGCTGGAGATAGTAGGTATGGAATACCGCGTTCGACTACCATTGTTTTCCCATATCGCTTGAATACCAGAGAGTGGTGAACTTCATAGAAAGCAGCTTGAATGACTCAATGTCAGGGAAGGTTGCACCTTCCAGCATCTCCCAAGAAGTAAACGCGGTGAGGATCAGCAACCAGCTAAAATGGAACTCATAGCCCTGATCCTGAGCTTCACGATAATCCAATTCTATTTGGTTGACTAAGTACTTTTCCCAGTTCATCTGTAGTCCATCCATGCATTTTCCAGCGAGGTCAACAATGAACCCCGTGACCTGTGTAGGTATGTTCTTTCTCAATAGCTTTCCTGCGATCAACTGGTAGGTGAGGTGCACTACGCCATTCTAGATGGAACCTACCTTGTATCCTCGCGTCCCCTTTTCTACATCGCCATAGGTATCCTTAATCCTATGTGCCAGGGCGTGGTCTGCAGCCTTCCCTGCGTAGAATTCTTGTGGGTCTAGTCCCTACCTGCTCAATCCAGTGATCTTATGGATCAACGTCAAATCAACAGTGATGCGTCTATCTAGCCACAGATATTCTCCATGGTAGCACGACAGCAGGAGATTAACGCACGTGTTAACCTCTTGGTGACTTCCAAAATGTGGTATCCTCATCACGTTCAAAATAGTGGACTGCGCGAGGTTCATAGTCCATGGTTGGGCGATTATCCTCGAGTTCTTCCCCTTCGTCCTATTCAGATACTTGTGAGGGGTGAGCATGCTGTAGTTCTTGCGATCCCCTAGGTTGAAGTCGTTGAATTTCAATGTTGTGATCTTATCCAACTATGGTCGAACTGCACGTATCCCCTTCGGGAGGAATGCAGTAATCAAGGTGTAATCGAAGTCCCTTGGGACACTATCACAACTCACCGCGCCGGCCAGCGCTGAGATGTACTCGGGATTAACTTCGCGTTTGCCAATTCATCTCGATGATTGGTTCTTTTCTCGGCTGCAGCTGGGGATGGTCCAGATCCGTGAGCAGTCGGTGGGGAGGCTTGCACTCCTCTCATCGATGAGGCTTGAATCCCTATCGACATTACTTTTTCGGCCATTAGATCCATTAGAACTTATTCTATAGACTTCTCTACGTTGCTGAGTTCGTCCGACATGCACACTCAAGATCGGATAACTCAGGTCAATGAATGAATGCTCAATGTAATAGAATGGGTGTCAAAATCTTAGTAAACACAACGTGGTGGTAATGAGTTCTCTTGTTGGCTCAGATACAATTCGTGAAAGTGTCCTTGGTGCAACAGTCGACAGACTAAGTAGACAACGATGTAACAGATCTCTCCAATGGATAAGAGGCCTTCATCAATGCATTTTTGTCCGTTACAGCGTGGTCCCAATGGTTTGATGGAGAGATTTCTGGTCATAACTGTTGTTCTAACTATTCGGGAGCGTCGGTCTAATGGTCATAATGCCTCTAACGGTGATATTGCTTCACCATGGTGAAGTGTCATTCTGCGTTGTTATGATATCCTAGCGAAGTTCCATTTTTGCAAACCTTCATTCTACGAAGTTCCCTTTGGAACCCCTTGCAACATTTCTAGCTTTGCTCTCTTCTTACTGAGCTTTCTAGCCTTCTTCCCTATGATCTGTGTCTTGGTATTCCTCTTTCCATTCTGATTCTTATCTGTACTCAACATAGTAACTTCACGTTGTTGATATTCTTTCATAGGTTTAGAGAGTAATACTTCTTCTTTGTCTGGGGTAGGTGCTCTACTCTCTTGTACAGGAAGATATTTTAAGTCTTCCTGAGTTCTTTCAACTTCAACATCCAGATTTCTAGTCCTCAGTAGCTTCGATTGGTCTTATTGTTCTTTCAGTAAGTGTGTTATTCTCTTAGTCATGAAGTCTCTTAGTTCTTGCTTTGTCTATTCTAAGGCTTCTTCTTCTTTTCTTATAGTCTGATCCTTCTCAATCCAAGTTTTTCCTAGTAACATAGCAAATGGGGCACTGTTCTCAATAAATTTAACAACCTCATATTCTTCCTCTGTCGAGGTTCCATGAGCACCCATGGATATCCAGATAAGCCTTCCACATAGGGTTATCAAATTTCCTCTAAATAATCCTATTCCTCCTAATGAAGGACTCATAGCATGCTTTCCTAAAATTTCCCAGGTTCTTTCTGTCATGATATTCCCCTGTGTTTCCTCATCCAGAACACAGTCAATGTCAAAGTCTCCTATTTTTGTTTCTATGCACTCTTTTTCTTTGAAGATCTCTGATAGTTTGATATTTATGTGATCATTCAAGGTTTCTTTCATTTGTAGTAATACATTCTCTGATTCTTTCTAGGGTTCTACCATGGTCTTAGTTTCTTGGCCTTTCTCAGGGTTTTCTTGTCTCATATTCATTATTTCAAGCTTAGCAATCATTCTAGGGAAATCCAAAACTTCATGTTCCATAGATTTACAACAAATACAACTAGGTCTTCTACCAAGGAATTCCTTAGCAAGATGTCCCGGTCTTCTGCAACTGTAACAAAGGGTTAATCGTCTTTTTCTTTTAAATGATCCCCAGCCTTTCCTGTACTGCGCACTAGGATCATAGTAGTTAACTTGCAAAAAACTATTTCTAGGATCCTGCATCCATTTGTTAGTCCAAACATTCTTTCTATGCATAGGGATAACATATCTTTCTCTATTCTTATCAGATCTACACATATCAAACCTTCTTTCGTCTAACCATGCCCTAGTTTTCAAGCTAGGACAAAAATTATCAAACATACCTAGATCCATACTTTCGAAACGAAAATTTCCACTTATCTTACCTTTTCAAAAAATTTCACTGTTCTTACCTTTATCAAAGCACAAAGCTTTCAAATCTTACCTCTTCTCTTCAAATCAGAATTATCTTCTTAGCACAGAGTTTACAAGTCAAGTAGGATATTGCGCACTAGGGAAACAAATCTACACATAGAGCTTTCTCTTTTCTTCAGTTCCCAGTAATCACAGTTTCAAGTCCCAACAACAGAACCATTTGTTGGCACACATAGGGGTATACCTAGGGTTCAACACTTCAACAACACACCAACAAAACCCTAACTACCGTCCCTGGCAACACCTATGAAGTAGATGAAGTCTCACCCGAGGTAGAGGCATGGGTGGCTGCAGGACTCCGATGTCTGCAACCTTAGCTAGGGCACATATATGTGATTGTAACACCTTACCAGAGAACTTAGTAGTTATAGATTATTAGTATTCAGTCTATGTTTACAGCGCAGATAAACCCTAATAATAGAGCATCGCAGTATTCACCCAGATCTAAGACATTCAAGTACTAAGCATATCAACATAGATCGGATATAGGATCTTATTCACATCATTAGGCACTAATATATCATATTCATCTAAGCATAAATCATTGCACTAAGAATAAATCATATGAACAATAAAACAACCATAATACACAAAGCTACCACAACACAGGATATATGTGGTTCACCCCCAGCCTGAGGCTACGTCCACCAACTCTTCTTCTTATTTATTGTCTTCTGTCAATCTTCTACATGCATAGAGCCACAAGATCCTACTCCACATGGGATAGGAGATCTACGCACACTTCGCTAGATTCTCCTTCCCCGAGCTAGGTTACAACACAAATACTTTACAACAGTCACTTGCACTTATCCTTGCAAGTCTCTCACAGTATGCACAAAGCATTTACAATCATCACTTTCACTTAGCATGGCACCTATCACGACACCTTTCTTACATCGCCTAGCTATCTATTTATATATTAAAAAAATGGCCTAGACATGGGTAAACCCATGGGCCGACATCCCCATGCCCATTACATAAGCCCAAAACCCAAAAATCCCTAAACAAGGGCCTGAGATCCCACGATCTCCGCTTCAACTTGCGCTCCACCTTCGATAGCCTTTTGAAGTCCCAAGATAGGTCAAACCTAACCAAGGATCTCCAAAACTTGGTCAAGGGCCAACAATTGTGTAAAACTTTATCAGAATATTTAATGATGTGTAGAAAAGAGGAGAAGAGTCATCCCTATCCTCTACCAAAGGTCCCAATATGACTGTTGGTTTTTCATCTTGAAGGTTCACTGAGTTTGTGGAATTTGAGGGAGATTCAGGCTACAAAATCTTGGAAATATATTTTTTAAACTCCTCATTTTTAATCAGCTCTAAAAAGGGTACTGGGATTTTTATCTTTTGAATCTCATTCTCAAATCTAAAGGAAGAGGGATATTTCAGAATCTCCTTAATTTCTGGGATAGGGATCTTAACCACTACTTGAGGGTTTTGTTCCTCTTTTTCTTTGCTACTAGATGCCACAACCTTAGCATAATTTTCTGTTTTGGTGGGATGACCAGATGTGTTAGGATTCCCCTCCTTATTTTTTGACCTTAGGTTATATTTATTTGAATTTTCATTGACTTTTTCCCCTTTACTTAATTCATTCAATTGGTTGTCCATAAGAGACTCTTCATATGTAGATTGAGTTAAATGAGGGGATGGAGAGGTGTCACCAAGATAATGGATTTCTGGATCGGTTTCTTCATCCTCTCTTAATTCATAAACAACAAGTTTATTTTGGAGAGGGGCTTGGAAGTTTTGATCATCCCTGTCCCTATTTCTTTGATCTCTTTGAAGGAACCAAGGGGCATTATTTGGTCTCCTGGAATTTCCTCTGTTATCAGCATTCTGTGTGTTTCTATAATTATGTTTTCCTTCAAGTTTCAACTTTTCAATTTCAATAGAAAGCGATTTTACCAATTTTGTTAGTTCATCAACTTGAGGATTGACAACAGAGGAATCAAAGGTTGAAGCTTCAGCCCTACTTTTTCTCCTGTCTCTATCATATTTTCCCCGAAGCTTGTCAGTTGCCAATATGTTAGATTCTACCTCCAAGGCTGCATCTTTCATATGAGTTAGAGAGGTAGATATTATTTCTCTCAACAAGAGGCAAAAATCAGGGTCAAAAGCATTGGCATAGGTGATCTTGGTAGAATTTTCTTTGGGCTTAATTTCTGTGGGGATTTTTTTGTACATTTTATTAAATCTTTTTGAGAAGTCTGAAATAGATTCCCCTTCTTTCCTCTTGAGTGACCCAAACTCTGTAATGTAATATAAGAAATATTTTTTATCCCCCCAATGTCTCAGAAAGGAATCATCCAAATATTCAATTCCAGCAATAGATCCAGGGGTTAAACCCATAAACCATTTCCTAGCCTCACCATCAAGGCTCTGTACAAAAACCCTCATCCATACATCTTCATTCTCAATATTAAGATTTTCTTCATAACTATAAAAGGATGCAAGGTGTTCCTCTGTAGTTATATCCTCTTCCCCTGTAAATTTGGGCATGTACTTAAGGTAGTCTCCAACTGGGAGATCATTCATAGGCTGAGGACACACAAGATGTAGAATTCCTGCAGAAACCCCGATAGATCTAGAATTCTAGTTAAATTGAACACAAACAATTTGTTGATATTCAAGAGATGAGAGAAAGTTTTTTCTCCATAAATCAGAGAATTATATTAATAAAAAATGAATATACATGA
>SNQJ01S0091646.1:0-20350 GCA_010110895.2 Picea sitchensis | reverse complement strand
CGACAAAAATCATTAATTAAGGAATAAATCTCTCACTCAAAGAGGAGGTGCGCATTCCCCAATAATAGATGATTTTTTCATGGGGGATTTGGAATAAATCAAGGATAAATCAAGAATAAATCAAGAAAAATCAAGAAAATCAAGAACCGAGAGTTGAGTCTTGATCTAAAATTAGCAGTTTTCCCTAAAATCTAGGGATGAGGTTCCCTTCTTCTCTATGTGGCCAAATTAGGTGAAATAAAGTGTAAATGAATGTATTAACCAAGATCTAGGAGTCTAGGCTAGGTATAAACTAATGTAAGTTAGGGATATGCTCCAACACAAGAGGGGCATACCTAGTTGCCACTATGGAATCCATCCTATTTCTAGGAAGGTTAGCACCTGCCATTGGATTATGAATCCTAGGAGAACAAGGAGGAGATTAAGTCTTGATAGGTACAACTGCAGTCTTGATTATGTGTATCTTGGGAGAAGAAGGAATGTAGGATGGAGATATTTCAGTTTTCACAAGGAGAGGTTGAGTCTTGGAAGAGGATGGTGTAGGTTCCAAGGGAATTGGGGTTTCTTCCTCTTTAGTCAAAACAAATTTAATGGAAGGAGGAGATGGAGAACCCAGGGTAGGAAAATATTCTAAGCTCTCGAGTCTAAACCATCTTAAAACATCAGGAGAGGCAAGAACTTCAAAACTTTCTTCTTTCAATTTGGGAGAAAAACAAGAGTATTCTACAGGGAAATATTCAAGATCCAACATTATAGAAATCTCAATAGAGGGTAAAAGAGGAGAACTAGATATAGCTACTGGTGTATTAGAAGTGGAATCAGGAAAATGACCAGAAGTACTTGGTACAACAACTGAAAAGACTTCTTGATAAGCTTTTCCCTTATTTATAATCTTCTCTGGGTCTGATTTAGGTGTAGCCAGAGGTAGATGTGGAGTGGACCTTGTGTGTCTAACTTTGGGAGACACAACTAAAACAATGGAGTTGCTAGGTGCAAGCTACAATCTTCAATGTATTGATTTCTAATGCACCTTCAGAATCAATATTTCTTTGTCGTTCAATCCTAGGGAAATGTTTTCAATCTGTTCCCCAGCAACGACACCAAGAATGTTAGCACTGAGAGTCACCCTTAGATTGATAGAGGATAAGCCCAATACCCATCAAATAGGTTTGTAATGGTATATTTATAATAGAGTGTCAAATAGACAAAACTCAACATAACAATGTTCAAACACAAAAATTTCTAGGAAAGAATGCATAATAAAATTAGGTTTTGGCTAACTTTAGTTAGTGATTTAAAGATAAGTGTGGGTAGATGGAAGACTTAATGAGAAGGATGAATAAGTCTGCTATAAGCATCAAGACTTACTAGCAGATGAGTGAAGAAAAATCTCATACACAAGAACATATTGATCTAAACCTTAAAACACTCATAACAATTACAACAACATCATAATCAAACATACATTACAACACATCTATAATATCTCAATTGAATCATTCAATAATGAGAAAATCTGAGTAAGAAAGAAGCAAGATAATGGAAAAGGAGGCTAATTTCCATTAAGCAAAATGTTTCAGATCTCATACATTAAAAATAGAGTCTGACTATGTTACATCAAAGCATTACATAAGGGAGTCTGTACTCAGCCATTTGAACCCAAAAATGTCATTCTAATGTTGTATTTATAGTTTAAACAATAAGTAACAACATGCAATTCGAGTTGGATACTATAACCTAAGATTCTCCCACTAAAAATTGAAAATCTAACATATGTACAAGTGGAGACAACAAACTGCTAAAAACATGGAAAATGTTGGCAACAACTCTAATACTATAATATTGCATAATGAGTTGTTCCTTGGGTGTATATCCATCAATGTCATGTTTCCACCAGCTCCAATTGATCTCCAAGAATCTGTGCTAATCTCCTTCCACCACCTAGTGATCGTTGATTTTTTCAAAACCCATCAAAAATGGAATTTGTAGCGAATGATGAAGTATTGACTGTAACATCCAGTTCGTAGAGGATTTATTAGTGAATTACGTAGAAGATTCTATAGCAAACTGCATTTTCTATATGACTATGTGATTTCGCAACGACTGTGCAACTTCTGTGTATGTAAATGATTTCGCAGCGCATTCCGTAGTGAACCTGCAACTTTTTCTGTGTAGATCATTTTGTAGCGCCAAACACTACGAAATGTCCTGTAGCTGTCTATGTAATGCAGTTTGAGCCAAAATACTTCAAAAACTTTAGAAAAACGTGTATAATCTTGTAGATGCCTCCAGATAGGGTGTAAGTACGATACTTTCTACAAAAATTCAAAAATGCATGGATGACCATTCTTCAAAATTGAGGGCCTTTCAGTCACTCCATCTCATCTCCCGAGTCTGACACTTCTCCTTGTTGTATCTTGATCTAGGAAATTAATATTTCTCTAAGATAAATCATCTTTGAAGGGTTGTAACTCCACCTTGATCTTTATGATCTAAGACTGTAAGTCTCTGTTCTACATGTACAAATTTTTAAGCTGCCTATGAAGGGGCATAAATCTCCTTGTTACGAACTTAGCTAGATCAATAGTTTCCATATACATATCCATGAGCTCCTTCATCTTTTTCCTCTTAGCCAATCTTTCTCCCTTCAAATGTACAATTTCCTTTCTGCCATCTTTGAGTTGTATGATCATCCTCTTGAAGGTAGGGTTATTAGGGGGAGTGGTGATGTCTATGATTTCAACAGGTTTCTCAACATTCTCACCTTTACCCTTTTCCTTCTTCTTAACAAGAGCTTCTGTTATGAGTTCTTGTTCAGTAGTTTCCCTCTGGGTTGATTACCTAGTGAAGGGTCTCCTAGTTCTAGTCTCAATTGTTGCAGTAGGTGAGGGAAAGTGTAACTTACTCCCTTTTTTTACTGTGGTTTTAGCTAAGGGAACTTCTTCTAGTTCTGGTGCACGCTGTGGTGAAAGTTCCCTTTGTGGAGAGTGATGGTATCCCCTTCTTCTTCTTCAAATTCCTTAGGACTCCTTATCTTTGGCAATGTGTTTTCCCTTTATCTTTTTTCTTGTCTCTGTGTGAATAACAATGTCATCTTGAAGAGGGATCTGCACCTTAGATTGAGGAGTAGGGGCTACATTTAGTTGTATATTTGCAGAGGAAATGAATTTCTCCCAAGATATGTTTATTTTCTTCAACTCCCCCATCACAAGCATCCTAATCAACCATGATTGGAAGACACTTGTGTCCACATCCTTGGACTTGGCTTGGACCCTATCAACCATTTTCCCCATACTCCTAAACAAATAGAAAGGCATGTTCATTAGATCTTTTCCTGTGAAGTGAAACAAAAGTCTAATTGATATTGGTAAATCATATTGAATCTGCCCTCACAGGTAAAATATCTCTGGATCACCTTCAACATCTTGTCAAATCCCTCAACCAAGTGGCTCCTAGGCACTCCCTTAGATAGGTTATCTCCCTGATGTTCTGGTTTGAGGAGCTCTTTAGAAAAGGCTGCATTAAGAGTCATGGATTTAAACCACCTTTCACCAGTGTTGGGTATCTTAGTGGCTGCTACAATGGTGGCCTCAAATACCTCCATTTCAAGGGTTCCCACCTTGGTTTTAGTGCCATCAAAATTCAAGGAAAACTCTCTGGCTACCTCAGGGTGCCCCCTCTAAATATTCTGACAGAAATTTAAAACATCCAACCCTCTGGAAGACCTCTCTGATCATAAGTTCAACATCAAACAACTACATATCACAAGGTTTTGTCCTGACTACACTCCCACCCTTGTGAGACTTCTTATGTTGATGTGTATCCATTTTCTATAAATAGGAAGAAAAAAACTACAATGATCTAAGAGATATGAGAGGCCAAACAAGGACAAAGGTTTTTCAGGTTTGAATGATGATCTTTTTAAAGCTGGCTTCTTTAAGGATTCAGAGTTTTCCTTCAATTTGACTTCTGAGCTAATGAAAGAGCAATCTGATGGCCTAAGAAAAGGAAGAAAACCCTTTAGGGAAAAGGATATGCAAGGAAGCAACAACTGTCAAAGTTTTCAAACTAACATTTCACCACCATGCAGGGTTATCATCATTAAAATCAACAAGGCTCTTTAAACTTTCAGCATAGACAGATTTTAAATTTGAAATATCAATTGAAATTGTAAAGGAAAATAGTTGATGCAAGTTATGTGATCAGAGGATATTGATCCTAGTTTGACACCGGTTCATAGCATTGGAACAGGGGATCTGTAGCACAATTCGTAGAAATTTCTGTAGAAAAAACAAGGCCAAACAATAGATAGGCACGCCAACTATGATAGCAGGATTTGTTCAATTGCAGTGGAATAGGTTGAAAAAAATGCAAATAGACTGAGAATTTGGTGATAGAAAGGGTAAATGGGTCGATTGGTAAAGGAATCTAAAATTCACAACGCCAGGTGCTACAAAAATTTAGCAAAGCCTTAAATTAATATTCAATAGAGATTAGACGACTGAAGGAGTACCTGGACACCGTGGCTTGACTGTAGATGTGCTTTAGATAGCATGAAACTATCTGCAACCATTCTAACCTTCAATTCTTCTTTGTCATCCAGTCTACAACAGAATCCACAATGCCTATCTGGACTAGGAGTTTCTACAGCAACGAACTAGGAGCAGAATTCAAATATTTGATAAAACAATTAGTCAGCTTTAATGACCAAATCTCAATTATTTCCTTTTAAAACATGGTTGCTGGAAAAAATGAGATCGACTGACACCATCTTCATAAATACAATAATGATAAAGAGGAAAGGTGTACTCAATATGCGCTTCAAAAACTCCTAATGAGTTGGCACTATAGTAGAATGAGTTTTATTTGACCTTCTAACGGGTAGAGGGACAAAGTGGAGGGGTTTAAGTGCATAGTGGAGGTAGTGACATGCCAGACTAGTGGTGGCATGGGGGTGATGGTGATGGCTATCTAATCATGTGATGAAAATGAACCAAGAAAATGAACCAAGGGTATAAACCATAGGTATGGGCCAAATGTGTGGGCCAACATCCAACCTTACATTTATTTTGAGCTAATACCTAAGAAAACCATAAGGAGAAAATCAAAAGCAAAACTTAAAAAAGACTAATGGATAAAAAATTAAAAACCTAAGGATGAATTTGACCCATGACAACTTCATGTGATAACACACTTCACCAACATGAATCCTCAATAGAAATTAACTTCTAATGCTCTATAATTTGTATTCGCCACTAATTTATCTTTAAAACTAATGGAAAAGCTTATTTTTCTCTGCAATTTCGCTAGCAATTCAAAATGAATTCAAGCAGCATGGAAGCAAAAAGAATAGATTTTTTTATATGATGGGTTACCTTGTTGGTTACTTGCTTATGGTAGCCAACAATTCTACTATATATTCAAGTCTTGTTTTGATACTCCACTATTTTTCTTGTTATGGGAAGCCAATTCCAATGCTTCCACAAATTGCACAAAGTTCGTTTCACTACAAACTTCACCAATGACTCAACCAACAAAAAATAATAATCCAATTATTTCACAACAAACAAAAAATAATAATCCAATTATTTCACAACATGGAAAATATCATGGTAGATGATGTCCCCATGCTCTGTTATTGAGAATATGGTGCAATTCTAGGATGCTACCTATGTTTTTACACATCACTCAAGTGCATTAATTTTCATCTATTGTCAATGCCATTTGAATAAGCTCTCTACCTCTTTAAATGCACATTCTTCTACATACCAAATACATTTTACGTCATTCAAATGGTAGAGAATTGAAAGGTTTTTTTAATTGCCTATATTTTGGTTAGTATCGATCCAAAACAAATATCAACACCGATTGTAGGTGCTAAATGCATAGGAGAGGGTTTTTTTTAGGTTGATGAGAACTAATGCATACATGCTTGGAAGGTGGATGCACTAAGATTCAAGGAAAATGAAAAGTTGTAGGTAAATGTCTCACTAGGCACACTAAGCCAACAATCAATCCAATGGTAAAAGTGCTATATTTGCGGGTTTGTTGTAAGCTATTCATTCCACATAACAATACAGTCATAACATTTGGACCATTTACAAAACATAGCAAACAAATTCCAACAATTTGAATTAGCACTGTATCCATTTCCAACAACATTAATGCACGACTAAGATAATTTTATCGGCTTGCATTCTACAACCAACCATTAAATCAATAGACAATTAAAAGGATAGAGTGTTGTAGCTAGGCACAAGAGAAACCACTAGCAAAAAAATTATTCAAAGTGTTGAAGCTAACAAAACATCAATTCCATAATGTTTGCACAACTAGAAATTAGCTAACCCAAGGAATAGAGCATCCATTGGAGTCATCATGGTTACTAAACAACAACGAAATCAAAGAAAATAAATTTAATGGAATGACAATATGTATTTATCATGCTAGTCAACATTTTTTTTTTCCTGATGAAGAAATTGTGGAACCCTTTGAGTACCTCCCCACATTTCATGGATGGTAAACATGGTAAAACGTCGAACTAATTACAAGCCTAACTCGATGGGGACATAGAGTGAGGCCCAACAATCTCAACAAATATCAACAATAAATGGTCGGGGACTTGGCCCTGATACCTCATTCATAATAACCACAACACTCATCCACTCGACCTAACCTACAGAGCTATGCTAGCCAACATATTAGGGAAGAATAGATGCGGTTTTGGTGTAGCTCTTCTAGTTTCCACAACAATTAAAACTGTTGGATCATGTTGTCATTGATGCCAATCGCTTGATTGATTGATGTCAAGGATTGATTGATGTCAAAGGATTGATTGATTGATAATTGATGTAATATAATATGTATTGTCCCGATGAGAATGCATACCGAAGATGGATCATCGAGTTGTCATCGGGATACGATGAAGATGGATCGATGTGGTTTCATTGGTATATGATGCATTGTTGAAAATGTATATATGACTCATTGGTCTCTTCATGGTTGATAAGGTAACAAATGGATGAACTCCAAAGTGGTCCCTTTATGATGAAAGCCATCATAGGAAGACACTTTATGGATTGAATTATCCTAGAAGAAATGCCGAGGACCCATGCTCTATTATTGTCTTATCGCTACTGATAAGGTGCAATAAACGGATAGAATCCTCAAAATGGTCCCATTATGGTGAAAGCCTGGCTGTGAAGACGCTTTGCATATTGAGTTATTCTAGAATAATGGTTGGAGGACCCATGCTTGCATGTGGAATAACCAGATGAATATCAATAAAATTGTGTTATGAAACCATCCCAGATGGATAGTGCTTTCATGCCATTGTGGTATGTACGTCACATAACTCCTATTATTTGAGAGTTATGGACCTACGAAGATGAAGGGCCCTCACACGAAGGCTTGAAGCCCCAAGGTCAAAAGAAGTCAAAGTGACCTAAAAATGGGTTAAAGAAGAAATCATTATTTAAATGATAAAGTAAAGTGACAAAGTCAAGGTGGATTATTTAAATAATAAAGAGAAATGACAAAATCAAGAAATGATAAAGTAGCAGGACAAAAATCAAGAAGGAATATTTATGGAAAGTGGTTAACCCTAAAATAAGGAAAATAGGTTATGACTCCAGAAATGGGTTAATATTATTTAAATGATAAACAAAGGACAAATTCAAGGTGTATTATTTAAATAATCAAGAGAAGTGATAAAATCAAGAAATGATAAAAGTAAGGTGACAAAATCAATAAGGAATATAAATGATAAAGTATTGGAGAACTTTTATTTATGGAAAGTGTTAACCCTAAAATAAGGAAAATAGGCCATGACCTAGAAATGCTAAATGACCTAAAATGGGTTATTAAGTGACCTAGAGGATGAAAGTATAAATAAGATAGCAATGGTCTCTTGTAGATCATCCTTTGTGGGGATCAATGGAGAGCTTCTCGTGAGAATATCTTTGAGTATTGATGGAGAGCTTGTGAGAGCTTCTTGAGAATATTTGGTGTGTGGAAACTTTATATATTGAATATATATAAGTGGACTCCAGGTAACCAATAATATCTAAGCCGAAATTGAAAGTGAAGAAAAGAAAGCCTAAAATGCAAGGAAGGATAAATTCTTTGATTGTGCTTTCTAAGGTATGTTACTTATAGGTCATCTCACCATTTCGCTATAAAAGTTTTATATAATGATTCAGATCCCGAAATTTCTATGTAAGTGAGAAAACATATCCAATTATCCGGTTAAAAATTCAGCTTTGGGTCGTTGTATTTGGGAGTTACACTGCGGAAAATAGGGTTTGTGACCAACCAAAAACTAGTCAAAACAAAAGTGTTTCGGGTAAAAACGTCATAAATTATTCATACCACATCCAAATTCAGTGATATCAATTGTTTGGGTTATATTACAGTCTATAGTATGCTACGTAATATTCTCATATCGATTCAACAAATATTCGATGCAGGCACACTGTACAAGGTCTCAGAATAATTCAGAATCTCAACAAGGTATGCCATTTTTCATATAACTCCTTTAAGGAGGTTACAAGTAGTGCCACCGGAGGGACTGCATAAAACACATTGAATAACATTGCATCGGGCTTCATATCTTTATTCCGGCCAGTAGAAAGTTATGATTATTTCAAGTTAGGGTTGTTGATCAATCCAAACTAGTCATGGTTGAGATAAGCGCTGCATGAGTTGGCACCACATGAGGTGTATAGTTGATGATGTTGGTACATATTGATGAGTCATTGTTGATGAGAAGACACTACGATTGTGGCATTGGTACATGGTTGACGTACTTGTTTATGGTACGTTGGATACGTGGTCTTTGCATGTTGGTGCATGGTTGATGCCTGTTTGTGGTAGATTGATTTTTGTTGAGGATTGTTGCCTTATCTCGGCCAGGCTGAGAATGTAAGCTGATTCTTGCATATAGAGTTGGTGCGCTATTGTAGAGTTTTACTCTATTTAGTTGTTGCTGGAAAACCCCTTCGCATTGAAGTCCATAATAAAAATAAAATTGTACATACACATCTTGTGTTCCTTGTGGAGATGCCGATTTGTTGATGATATATTGTTGATATATGTTGCTGATATGTATTCACATCTAACCGATTATTAACAATGAAAAAATGAGTAATGAGTAAATTTCAAATGCTAACCAATGAGTTTTGTAAGAGGGAAGTTTGGGAAAATATCCCCACACTAATTCAACCCCCCCCCCCAAGTGTGGTAGTGTGTGTCCAAGAATTGGTATCAGAGCGGCCTTCACTACAAGCCTTTAACAAGATTGAAGGAGATCCACAGAAACACAATGGATGATGAAGTTCCAATCCTTGATGAAGAAAACTATTCTACTTGGAGAATGAGTGAGAGGTATTTAGCACAATGAGATCAACCATTTGAAGGCAATCATTGGTGGATATGTTCATTGAAGAACAAGTCAAAAGTTTACAACTCAAAGGGAAGGAAAGAAGAATGATGCATTGGCTCTCAAGACAATTATTAGTGGACTCCCTCAAGCCCCATCAAAGAGAGCATGGGAATGCAGACCTCCTACTAAGGATATATGGCTAAAGTTAGAGGGAAACATATCAAAGCAAGGAAGAGAAAGAAATTGAAGACCAATCGATCAAGATCATCAAAGGTAAAGAATCGCCAAAAACTCTTGAATGCATTATTTCTAAATGTGATTTTGAAAACATTTCAAGTGAAGATAAAGAATCAAGGATATTAGCACAAAAAGGGAAATAATTTGGAAGACATTTCAAATGAAAGCAAATAAGTATGTGTTGATATTGGCAAAAAGGAAGATCATGAGGATATTTCAAATGAAGGTAAAGAACACCTAAAGCCCTTTGAATGCAATGATGATGATGATGAATTTTTCTCTACAAGTGAAGCAGATGCAGATATAGTTTGTGTAAAGTTTGATGGTATTTATCCCATGAAAAGAATGAAGGAAATCTATTAAACTCAAAAGAAAATTGAAAAGGGTTTATATTATTGTATAGGAGTGATCATTTTATACACATTATAACTATCTTTCAAATAACACTAAGAAGTTTCTTAGAAGGAGTCAAAGACAATATATTGAAGTTAAAGGAATGCTCAAAGAACAATGAAGAGAGAGTCCCAAATTAGAAGAAAAGGAAGAAGAGATCACAAGACTAAAGAATGGAAAAAGAAGACATACTATAGATGATGAGATTAGTAAAAGTTTTGAAACTATTATTAATCTCAAGACCCAAATTGAAGAAGCCAAAAGAATAGAGGAACTATTGAAGATTCAAATAAAATGAAAGGAAGATTCATGTTGCAAGTTAGAAGCTGAAATTGTTGACCTTTAAAAGAAAGGTGGAAAAGTCAAAACAAATTCTTGAATAGATCACCTAATATTGGATGAGATCTTGAAAGTCAAAGACCATCATGTGATAAATTAGGTCTTGGATAATAAAGGAGAAGATACACATGTTGAAGAAAGCACCTCAAAGAAGCATGAGGTAAAGTCCATCAAAGAAGGAAGAAAATACGTTGCAAAACAAAACAAGCATCTACACAAGGCAAAGAAAAATTCCAAAGAACAGCAAGAAGAAATCAAGAAGACATTTTTGGGACACCAAAGAAAAAGGTATGAAAGTATTTTTCATGGCATTGTTATTCATGTAATAGATATGGTCACAAAGCTTTGAATGTAGATCTTGGCGAAAGAAGATATAATGAAGATTCTATAACACCACAAGGTGTTGGAGATGTGATCAAATAGAAAATATTTTTGTTCGATGTAACTCTATGAGATGCTACAAATGTAGTGGATTTGGACACAAATCCCGTGAGTGCCGAACACAGAAGAAAGTCCATGATGAGGGATTCAAGCATAACATGGCTAGAAGAAGGAATGAAGTAAGAGGGAGACATCTTTGAAAAGATTTGGATACCGTAACTCAAGTTCAAAAAGAATGGTCATCTACAGGAGTGGGTGAAGAAGAAAGAGCAACTGGATCATAATGAAAGATTGAAGGTAAATTCAAATGTGTCATTTACTAAGGCAGCAATAACGCCAGCATAACCGCAGGATAGTCAGCGGTCCATCGTTGTTCTAATTCCTTTGAATAGTCAATGCATTACGCACTTTAGTTGGTGCGCACACGCGGTCCGGCGAAAGCCTTGGGAAAAAGGCAATGCACATGGCTTGAGTTTGATGTGATGACTGCATCAGCAGAAGTCCGACATTGTTTATTGCATGTTCTGACACTATTTGCTGCAGTGTTTCATGGTTCTAAGTTAGATCACCTAAGGGTTAAGGATATATAATAAATCTTGGGTGTAATGGCACTAACCCATGAGTATGGTTTTCTGATACACCGTTGAGTACATGGATGGTACTTTTGAAGTTTCATTGATATATCTTATGATGTATTATTGGAAGCATATGGTATTGTCGGATATCATGGTGCATGCATTTTCATGTGAATGGGCTACACATTGAGACATGTAGGATTGATAGTCATTGTACATCATTGAGAATCTTAGCTTATTGACGATGGTTGATATACCTGTTTGGTGCAAGTAATGATGTATGATGGTACACCATGGATGGTATTTGTTTAACATATTGATAGATGCAATATTTGTTTGGTATAAGTTGTAGATGCAATATGTTGGCATATTGGTGATGCAATGTTGGTATATGGTGGATACATTTCATGGATGATATCTTTGGCATTGTTGACATGGTTGATGTACATGGTGTTGTGTATGAGGGAATATTTTGGTACATGATGTACTTGCGGGATATATTACTATGATTCTCTATTTCATTGATGACATATCTTCGGTTTCATGATGTATGGTATGGCACAAGTTTGATGGCTGAACAGGTCCAAGGATGGCCATATGGTAGCATATTGTTCATCTTGCAGGGAAGATAGGGGGAGACACTTTAGGGGAGTCACTTTCTTCCCATGATTCTAGGGAGGAGATATTTTATCAGATGCATACCTAGAAAGAGCCCTATATTTGAAGAAACAACAAAGAAGCATAATTCCGTGGGGAGCTATGGTCACAAGGGGGAGTGTTCATGTATCTTCAAAGATAGATCGAGTGATATCCCTTTGTTCAAAATGGGAGAGATGGTCTTAGGGAAGTTCAAAGGCATTTAGATAGGGGAGCAGCCCCAAGGACAGCTCAAGCAAGGGGAGCAACCCCAAGATGAGAATGGTCCTTTGCCATTGATGTCAAGCAGAGAGTTGCTAATCACGTGGATGTGATTGATGTTTATTGATGGGGAGAGATAGTCACATTTACCATTGATGTAGTATACGTCGCATCTTACATGTTGACATCAATAATTAGGATTGGTGTTGACATCAATGTTGATATTGCCATCAATGCCAAAGGGGGAGATTGTTGATCATGTTGTCATTGCCAATGGTTTGATTGATTGATGTCATTGATTGATGTCAAGTGATTGATTGATGTCAAATGATTGATTGATTTATGATCGATGTAATATAATATGTATTGTCCTTTTGATGAGAATGCATAAATGAAGATGGATCAATGAGCTGTCATTGATACACGATGAATAAGGATCGCTGTGGTTTCAATATATATGATGCACTATTGGAAGAATGTGTAGATGACTCATTATTGTGTTATCATTATTACGTGCACAAATGGATGAACTCCAAATTGGTCCCCTTTATGGTGAAAAACCCTCACTGAAGACGCTAAGGATTGATTTTATCCTAGAAGAATGGTTGGAGGACCCATGCTCTCATTATTATTGTCTTATCATGATTTCGATAAGGTGCACAAATGGATAAACCCTAAAGTGGTCCCTCATGGTGAAAGCCCCCTCATGGAAGATGTGCTCGATTGAGTTATCCTAGAAGGATGTTTGTAGGACCCATGCTTGTATGTGAATAACAAGATGAAGATCAAGAAATTATTGGTGAAACTATCCTAGATGGATAGTGCTTGTCATGCCATTTATGGTGGTATGTGGGACGTCACATAACCTCATGGTTTGAGAGTTATGGCCTTTATGAAGATGAAGGACCCCCACATGAAGGTTTGAAGCCCCTCAAGGTCAAAGGAGTCAAAGTGACCTAAAATAAATCATTATTTAAATGATAAAGTAAAGTGACAAAAGTCAAGGTGATTATTTAAATAATAAAGAAGAGACGGACAAAATCAAGAAATGATAAAGTAAGGCGGACAAAAATCAAGAAGGAATATTTATGGAAAGTGGTTAACCCCATAAATAAGGAAAAATAGGTTAAGTGACCTGAAATGGGTTAATATTATTTAAATGATAAAATTAAAAGTGACAAATTCAAGGTGGATTATTTAAATAATCAAGAGAAGTGGAAAAATCAAGAAATGATAAAGTAAGTGACAAAATCAAGAAGGAACATTTAAATGATAAAGCATTCAAGAACTTTCTATTTATGGAAAGAAGTTAACCCTAAAAATAAGGAAAATAGGTTATGGCTCAAAATGCTAAATACTCCAAAATGGGTTAAGTGACCTAGAGGATAAAAAGTATAAATAAGATAGCAATGGTCTCATATTCATCCCTTTGTGGATCAATGGAGAGCTTCAGAGAATATCTCTTTGAGTATTGATGGAGAGCTTTGTGTGAGATTCTACATTTTTGGTGGGGAACACTTGAACATATTGAATATCTATAGGTGACTGAGGTAACCAAGGATATCTAAGATGAAATTCTGAAGAAAGTGAAGAAAATAAAGTTGAAATACAAGGTATGATAAATCTTTGATGGTGCTTCTAAGGTATGTTATTTTCAACGTCGTCATCTCACCATTTTCTATATAACTTTCTTTATATAATGATTCAGATCCTGAAATTGATATGAAAGTGAGAAAAACATATCCAAGCATATGTGGTTAAAAAATCTTCAGCTTGTGGGTCGTCATTTTGGGATTTACACCATGGAAACTAGGGTTTGTGACTAGTCCGAAACTAGTCAAAAACAGTGTTTCGGCAAAATGTCGCAACTTCTTCATAACAGATCCAAATTAAGTGATACCCATTTTATTGTTAGATTAAAGTCTGAAGTATTCTCTAGAACAGTTTCATATCGATTCAACAACATTCCATCCAGGGAACACTCTACAATGTCGCTCTCTGTGAATAAGCCCGCATTCAGCAAGGTATGCCATTTTGCCATAACTCATTTTAAGGAGGTTACAAGTAGTGCCACCGGAGGAATTTCATAAAACACATTGAAGAACATCGCGTATCAGCTCACATTCATTCATTACAGGTGCACAAAGGCGATTATTTCAAGTTAGGGTTGTTGACTAATCCAAACTAGTCATGGTTGAGACAAGCAGCTTGATGAGTTGGCACATACATGAGGTGTATAGTTGATGATGTTGGTACATATTGATAAGTCATTGTTGATGAGTAGTTGACATTACGATTTTTATATACTTGGCACATGGTTGGATGCACTTGTTTATGGTACAAGTTGATTACAGGTTGTTTGGCACAGGTTGGTGCATGGTTGATACTCTTGTTTATGGTACAGATTGATATCTGTTGAGGATTGTTGCCTCATCTCAGTTGGTGCTGAGAATGTAAGCTGAGTCTTGCATATAGAGTTGGTGGTATTGTAGAGTTTTACTCTATTTAGTTGTTGCTGAAAAACCCCCGCATTGAAGTCCATAATAAAAAGAAAAATTGTACATACATCTTGTGTTCCTTCTGTTGCTTGTGGAGATGATTTGTTGATGATATATTACTGATATATGTTGCTGATATGTATTCACATCTAACTGATTATTAATGACAACAATGAGTAATGAGTAAATGTTGAATGCTAACTAATGAGTTTTGTGTAAGAGGGAAGTTTTGGAAAAAAGATCCCTACACTCATTCACCCCCCCTCTAAGTGTGGTAGGTGTGTCCAACAAAAACAACAATTAAAACCCAAATAGTATGTTGTGTACAACCTCAAGGGACCAACATATATTATTTACACGCTATTAGTGGTGCATACAACCTTAAGGAAAGTTTATTTTCTATATGCAAGCCTACCTCTAGTGGTCACTGGCCCCATACTCTCAATTCAACTATTCTATAGGAATGAAATTAGAAATATAACTAATTAAGTGAAACAACCATATCATGGTAACCATTGATATCAAACTCAATAGAGAATGGATGAATATTATTACATAGTTGTTGGATTTTATAGAGCAATAATGGGAAAACAAATTTCCATATGATGCTAACATAAATACAGTGGGGAATTCTTCATTTTAACCATAAATTCAACTACAAGTATCTCATTAATATCAAACAAATTTCCATATGATGCTAACATAAATACAATGGGGAATTCTTCATTTTAACCATAAATTCAACTACAAGTATCTCATTAATATCACATTAAATGTGATTAGGAGCATCTATATCCCTCACACGAAATTAGAAACCAACCATTAAGAAAATTTCATCACACAAAGACACTAAATTTCATCACGTGCCCTCACGTGCCCTCCATTAATTTGTTCACCTTTCAGTCCCGATTGGTTTCCACTAGCATCAAAGGAAAGGAGAACGACGTGTAGCTTGAATTCAGCTCAACAAATCTGCGCTGAGCAAAACACGCCCTCAACAATTTTTTCAATGATTTTTCTCAAACATGCTCTCCATTCGCGGGGTTATGGTGATGTAATGGTAGGCATGGATTCTCTTTGAAACTTCACATATGAGTTCTTAAAAACATGAATCTTAATAAATGTGCATATAGTGGTTTATGCACAATTTTTTTATAAGATCACCTTTAAGTTATATATATATATATATATATATATATCTCGTCTCATAAAACATACAAGTTAAAGTATGGATATATGAAAGATATTTATTAACATGGCTATATGAAAGACATGACTACATGGCTTGTGAAGATGTGGGGGGTGATAAGAGATTTAATTGAAGATTAAAATAATCATGAGTAAATAAAAGAAGTTTAATGTTTTTGTTTTGATCTTTTCATTGAAATGGAGAAAAGTTTTCTTCATTGAAAAGAAAATGAATTTATTTGTAACATTTTTACAATAAAATTGAAGTTTTGTTCTATGTTCTAGATCTACTCGAAATTGAATAAGGGGATTTTAGGTAAACCTTGTGTAATGTGCACTGGGGATTTTTTCATGGGTGTTTTATGAGATGATTTATGTCTATTTTTGGAATTATCACACATACATGGAGTACAAAGAAGGTTAATCAAATCAAGGCACATAATTACTGTTAGTCAAGCATATACAATCAAACACGTGCTATCAAATAGTTGTGAAGAACAATCACACATTCAGGTTGTTGAACACATCAACTTTCCAAGACAAATCTATATCAACATTCATTCTAGTTTACATCAATTCAACCTCTAAATCAATATAAGTTTTGCAAAATATACTTGCAATAGTTCATTTGTAAGTGTGAAATTAAACTTGAGTTGCATTGTAATTTTCGGGTGTATTCTCAGTTGAACCCAACACCCGTTTAAGTCATTGTAAGTCAAAATTTGACAAGGTTGAGTGGTTAAAAATCAAACCATGGTAATACTATTGGGTGTATTTTCAATAGTATCTGACACCCCCAACTTCGTGGAAGCAAAATCAAGCGAGCGAGTTCAAGAATTCAAGTGAGTGTAAAGCACAAGAAAGTGAGTTCAAGTAAACAAATTCAAGTGAGTGATTTCAAGTGAACAAATTCAAGTAAGTGAGTACAAGCGAACGTGAGATCGATGACTAAGATCATGGAGTTGGTTTCCTTATTGGAAACTTTGCTGGAAACAACATAGAGTAATTCAGTCATAATGACCAATGACACATTGGAAACTGTTATTATATGTTTGCGAGTCATGCAAACAAAGATCCATTTTCTACATTATCATTCCCAAGTATTGAATGATGAAATCAAGGATCTCAAAAATCAACAGTCAATGAAGTGTTATGAACTATTTTTTGTTTAGAACAACCCTGTTTATGATGATGATTTCAATCAACAATTAGTGCAAGAGAAACTCAACAAGACAAATCTAGATGCATATAAAGATGAATATGTTCATGAACCTACATTTACAGAGTTTTCTTTTGAGTTCAATGAAGAAAACCTTTCAATGATGCAACAACATGAAATAAATCAACTTCCACAAATTTCAAAGAAAAAGTTTCAACATACTCTTTCTAAGCCCATCATTAGACCTTGGGAAGAAATCAACAACAACAAGCATAGAACAAGACTTTGATATGACAAGGAAATTACCTTTCATATTCTCGATTACTCTCGACCAATCCAGTTCCAAAGTGTCAGATTGCTTCAAGAAGTATCAACTTCACTTGTTCGAGTTTGACATCAGAATGTGAAATGCCAACATTGCAATAGAGTTGTTCATATGGAAGATCAATGTTTTGATCTCCATCCTTGTCAACATTGTGGCAAGAAGAATCATGCATCATATAAATGTTCCAAGAGAATCAAACCTACAAGTTTGAAGATTCACTATGAGTGGATCAATCCTTGGCAATGGTTATCAACAATCAAGAGATTATTTCAGTCTTACTGACAAATTCAATCTTGAGTAAAGACACATCTTGCAATAAAATGGAACTATCATGCACCTTAAGGGGGGGAGTTCACAAATCAAATGAAGAAGGTTCGTGGTCAACCAAAAACCACTTGTGGTATCTCCTTTTAGCTGAAAAAGTGGGTAATTGAAGATGGTTGTTAGACTGAAATTTTTGACAAAAAAAAAAACAAATATGTCGTATGGACATCAAATTTTCTAGATGGAAAACTACAATATGTAGATGGCAGACTTTGACAAAATTATTGTTCAATGACTTGCAATTGATTCATACAAAAGATACAATATTATGATGTTGATTTTAAGAGAAACGATGTCGGATTTTTTTTCACCTGGATGTTCATTCAAACTAGCATAGGTCAATTGGGGTTGGAAAATTGGTTGTCATTGATGTCAACCCTAGAAGAAGTCCAAAGCCCCTAGAAGTGATGGGTTTATTTGAAGGAATCTCCAAATTGGTCCCCTTATGGAATATATCTAAGAATGGACCTCATGGGAAGATGCTTTGAAGAAGCCTACAAGAATCCCTAGTGTTTAAGAAAAGAAGTTACAATGTATGGTCAAAGAATCCCTAGAAATATGGTTAAGTGGTTAAGAAGCCCCAAAGGTGTGGTCATGAAGCCCAAAGTTGATTGAAGAAAAAGTGTATGACGAACATCATAATTGCATGAAAATCCCCCATATATGGATATTCCTCATCATTTCATTTCCAACGGTAGGTGGTATGTTGCGTGGTTCCTCATAGATGAGGAGTTACACCCTCTTAAATATGAAGCCCCAAAGTATGGTTAAAAATCCCCCAAACGGTTGAAGCAAGAAGTTACAAGTTGGCCCCAAAATTAATTAAAAGAGAAAAAAAATTGCAAACAAGAAGTTATAGGTTGGCTCAAAGTAAAATAAAGGAGTTACTTGGAATAGTATAAATATCCATCAAGAGCCTCTCATTTTATTATCAAACAAGTTTCATAGAGCAAGTATGTGATCTCTTGGAGAAATTGAAGAAGAGAAGGAATGCAAAGGAAGGAATTCTCAGAGCCATAGATGTAAGAAGGGGTTCTGGTAACCCTAGTTGAGAAGACTCCCACAGGTCAGGTATAGGGCATCTTGTGAGGCCCCCACAGGTTGCACAAGACTTGTCACGCGAGTTGCACAGTTTTGTCCAGTGAGGCTGAAGGAAAGGTTGACGAAGGAGCTATCTTCTTTATGTTGAAGTTGTGGAAGGTTTGTTGGTTTTTGATCATATACACCATGACGTTACATGATTAAAGGTATGTCTTTATGTATGTTTTGATGGTTATATCTTGGAGAGTCTTGGTATATGCTTTGAAGCATATCTTGGATATCTTTGGCACATGGCTAGAGGCATGTATTGGTGATTTGAGAGACATGGCACATGCTTTGTTGTACATTTTGGAGATCATGGTTTATGCTTTGTTGCACATCCTAGATATATTGGTACATGCTCGAGGCATATTTAGCACATAGTTTGTTGCATATCTTGGATGTTTTGGTACATTCTTGAGGCATATCTTGGCACATGCTTTGATGCATGTCATGGTCATTTTGAATATGTGATTTGGAGATGTCCTTTGGTGATATTGACATATTTGTTATGTGTTTATTGGTATGGATTTGGTTTTGATGTTGATGATGATGTATCAATATCAGTGACAGTTACAGTAATAGGTTGAGTTTGGTTTTGATGATGATGATGTATTAGTGAAAACAATAGTGGACTATTGAATCTCACACTTATATTCAAGGGATGAAGGAAGGGGAAATGAAAGGGGGTTGAATCCCCCTTCTAGTTGGAGCCGAAAAATCTAGAGAGTCATATCTTCTTTCAGGTTGGAGCCTCCTTCTACTTGGTGCTCGAGAATATAGGGAGTTGGAGCTTCCTTCAGGTTGGAGCCTATAAATAGGGGGTTGGTGCTGAAGAATCTTGTAAGTTGGTGCTTCATGTGGATATAATATTCAATATATATAAAAAAAGCGTTTTATGGTTTTCTCTTGTTTGGGTTTCCATGCAAAAATGTCTTGAATGTAATCATAAGTGATAAATTGTTGATAAATTAATGTTTACATATTAGGGTTGAAAATGGAAAAAACATTTCTCAATACTGATTTACCCCCTCTCTCAGTATTGGTGAATATTCCAACAATTGGCATCAAAGTAGGTCCTTCAGTAACAATCTAACCACTGGAAGGTAGATCATGGATTGCACTAATAATGGAATGCCAGTGTTTGATGGTCAAAACTATGAGATGTGGAGCTCAAGAATGAAAGTATGTTTAAAAGAATAGAGGTTTGACATTTGGAACTCAGTTCTTTCAAGATACAAATCTCTAAAGAAACCTATGAAGACCCCATCCCAGAAGAAATTAAAAAGGAAAAAAAAAATAACAATGGATACCATCATGGATGGATTACCTGATTCGGTAAAAGTCAAAGTGGGACAATGATCATCAACCAAAGAGATTTGGGATAAGCTACATAATCTCTACTCCAAAGGATCTCTTCTTGTAATCATAGAGCCAGAGCATGCTAATCAAAATAAAGAAGATGCTAAGAAAAATCGAGAGGAGATAATATCATCATGTCAGACAGATCTAGAAGAAGAAATTGGAAATGGTATGGTAGATCATAAAGAATAATTCTTGTGTGCCCTAGAAATACAGAGAAAAGTGTTGATTAAGGTTGGTTGTCATTGA
>SNQJ01S0091645.1:32685-50697 GCA_010110895.2 Picea sitchensis | reverse complement strand
GGTAGGTTAGGGGGGTCTAACTTGCTCATTGCCACCTTACCACTAACTCACTAACTCAAAAATTACAATAATTTTGACATTTGACTAATGTCACTTGAGCAATTAAAATTGTTGTTTTTGACTGACTCTGACTCTAAGTGGACAAACACCTAACAAAACTTGTCCGACTGAGCTGAAACTTGGTCTATGGGTGCAGGGGGTGCCGTTCCAATTCTTTTGAGCACAAATACCCCTATCAAAAACCCCATGACCGAGTTTTTACAATAATAGCTCAAAAAATAATTAATTAATTAAATTATTAAAAATTTAATTAATTAAAAAAAAAACCTATCTAGACTCGAAGAAATTCCGCGAAACTTTCTGCAATGTCTGGCATGGTCATTTACATCATTCCTAAACAAAGGTTACCAAAGGACGAGCCCATTAAGACGTCGTTCACCACTTTGGAGGAAATTATTGCATGTGTGGAGGGAAAAACTCAAGGGAAGTCAACCAGGCCCGGGAGCCCAGCTAACAACCTGAGGATAAAAAACCCTCGGTGAAAGGAAATCCCTTAATGGAAACATCCCAAGGTACCTGACCTAACTATGACTCATGCAGACTCATTACATTATTAACCCACGCAGGGGTGCGGAAATTTCGTTTACAAAATTTGTGCTAGGGCATCAAGAGCCCAAGCAGAACCAATACTGTCTTCAACATAGATGAACTCTTCATGGTACATGAGTTGACCCCTAGCTGAATAGGCGGTCAACAGGCCTCGAGACATAATCTCCTAGTTATCCCTGAAATTGGAGGATAACAGGGTGCTCAATAAGTAAGATAAACAAGGCCTTACCCTAGCTCCGAAGGTCAACCCAGAAAACTTGGGCACTCAACAAGGAGGACACCTAGTGATGTGAAATCGTCCCTGATCTAACACGCCAAGCAGCCTCCACAAGCCCCAGTTTTGGTGGCTAAAGTTGTATCAGTAATGGGTGATCTAATTAAACTAGGTAAATTGATTCCCCTAGAACTACAAGTAGATTGATTTAGCAATTAAAAATTACTTGTATTAAAAGCTTAAGGAGATGAAATAACAAGTGCTTGAAGAAAATGTACAAGAAATGAAAGTGCTTCCAAGAGCTTATACAAGAATGAAAAAGGAAATGCTTCTAACTATCATGACATATAAATAATGAACTAAAAAAGAAATTAGAAGCATAAAATCATTAACCATTTAGCATGCTAAACTAGACTTACGATACTACATGGGTGGAAAAGTCAATCCTCTTTGTAGGGTGTAGGCAAAACAATGAAAAAAACAAATAACTTGACTTGAAAAGAAAGCAAGTAAACCTAGCCATACAACCTTGTCTTAAGGACAAGTGTGGCAACAAAATAAAACCTTAAAACAAAAAACTACTTCTAAACCCTAGCCTTACGATTTAGCATGGGTGGCAAAGTCAATCCTCTTTGCTAGGTGTAGGCACAAATTATATACAACTTATACAAAACAGAAAATTAGAAATTGGTGAAAAATGCACACCCTAGAGACTCTCTTGGGTTGTTTACAATCAAGGAAAGAGAAGAGAGAAGTAAGGCATTTTGTTAACCCAAGTTGGAGGCTCTTCTTGAGTGTTTTGTGGCCCAAAATGGGCAATACCTCCCCTTGTACTGGAGAGAATCTGCAAAAATCAGAGAGCTAAAGCTTGCTGGAAATGCTGAAAATGTACAAAACAACTCACAAAATATTTGCTAGTGAAAACAAAAAATTTTACCATAAAAATCTGAATATATAATATGATTTAGGGCCTATTTCAGAACTGAAAAACCACCACAAATCCTCAAGGAATGATAGAAGTTAGAACGGAAAATGAAAGGAGGAATCCCTTGGTTGAACAAACAACTTCCCAGATCTGAAATTTGCTTCTCCAAACCCTTAGTGACCTGCAAATAAGTGAGATCTTGCAACAAAACAATAAGGAGGTGAACACATGAAATGGAAATTGCAAAATACTTTCTGTTATCCCCCAGTTTAGGGATAACTAAGGAGATTATGTCTCGAGGCCCACAGGTCTTAGACATGGAGTACCGAGAGCCAAATCGAATTGAGCATGGCTCTGGAGGGCCCATCTTTTCTTCCTTCAGCGCCTCCACTTTGTCAACAACAGCAACATCCATCACCTCAGCCTGGTCCAGTAGCAGAAGTGGATCTTGCACCATGAGGTAATGAGTTCGAGTATCATGGTATGTGTCACTCTGATCTTCAAAACCTTTGAATATGTGCATTTGATTCTTTTTGTTTCTAATGGGTGCTTGGATCTTATGCCTATCCACTTGACCATATCTAGGGGGGATGACAAGATGCCCTAGTAAGCTTGTGCCCATAGGTTTTGAGTTATCACTAGGGGGATTCATGAGAAGCCATCGTCCGCTCCCACCATACTTACCACTTTCCATCTTTCTCCAGCTCATCCATCCCGTTACATTGGTCAGAGCATTGGGTTGGCCAAATATTTAAGAGTTGCACCTTACCTTGTGGGAAGAAGGGGCTAAAGGCCCAGAGGGTAAAAGCAGCTGGCAAAAGATAGAAGCCTAAAAATGAAACCTCGAGATGTTTCGCCAAGGGGACCTAGTCAAAGGATAGGGGGTCTCATCACGAGCCAGCCTATTAGGTCCATGGGAATCTAGCGGTATGACACTACTAGCAGTTGGTTACCACGCCAAGGTAGTGCCTCTTGGTGGCATAGCCAAGAGAAAGGGGGTCTCATCACGATTCAGCCTTCTCATTTCTGTGAAAGTGCTTGTGGGTAACATTGCCACCACTGGTCACCATGCCATGGCAGTGTCCCCTGATTAGCGTCTTGAAAGAAAAAAGCAATAAGAATAAAGATAAAAGGCATGAATGGGCTTGGAAACATTCGTATCCATGATAGGTGCAGCTCACCCTCTACAGAGGCACCCACAGGTAAGCCATGCATATCCCTGCTATCACTGCACCCCTTGTCCAGACATCCCTTACCACCTCATCCACTCACATGGCTTGGATTTGATTTCTCCCGGAAACACCCCACATCTAGTGAGCATTTGCCCAATAGGATGCCCTGTCACTTCTTCCAAACTTGGCTTGCAGATTAGTATAATTTCTTTGAGCACTTGTATGGGTAAAAGGGATTTTATGCACATGTTTAATAATATTGATGATTAGATTTGATTGACATTGCTATGATCCCTGTGAATTATGAGCCCATGGAGGGTGTATCTGTTGATGTGCAGGACCATACCCGATGGACAGGTACCATTATGGACAGGTACACATGGGGAGATGATTAGTTCGGACCTCCATGGGGCTGAAAGGTCATCAGATGGATGTTGAGACCCCACCAGGGGGTAGAGACAGATCAGAGGATTTGCACCGGAGAAGAGAAGGACATTCCACCAGAGGGAGCTCAACAAACCTGTACCCAGGGGGGATGTGCCCTTCCACCAGGACATTGGCCTTGGAAGGCCCATGACGTCATCTAGGACACTCATGACGTCATCTAGTGCTTGTGGACATTTTGGGAGGTAGTTGTGGTAGTTAAGGCATGTGTGGCAGCTTCTGGAGGACCAAGGAGGCCTAACGTTTTTCTCCAAGAGGCCAACGTTGCTCTAAAAAGAGCTAACAACACCCTAAAAGGGCATGACGTCTTCATTTATGCTTGATTTAGGGTTTGATTATGACATTTAATGTAAAAACAATATTATTATGTATTTTGGCCATGTCGGCCATTTGTGACCTAAAATTTAATTAAGGTCATTGGTATGGTATAAATAAGAGAGCTAAACTCTCTTTTTCTTATGATCTTTCACTCACACTTGTGTGAGGTCTGAAATTTGTGCCTTCTTTTAGGGTTTTGGCTGAAATTACTAGTGCTCACTTGTTGAAGGAGGCTTCTTTTGGCTATTTTTGGCATTTTCTTGGTCGAAGATTTACAACTAGGGTTTGGAATTGATGATACTTGGTGAATGTAAGTGAATTTTTGCAATCCTTCCATTACTTGAATGGTTATAGTTTTTCTACTTGCATTTTGTTAATGAAATTTGTTGGAATAAACCTTAGGAAATAAGCACATGTTGGTGTCCTTATTTTAATTCCCTGCTAAGATTGTGCCAAAGAGTTTTTTACCTATTGGAGATATTGCTAGGGCCTTGCCATTGCAACACCCTACCTTTGCTCTTCAATCCTAGCCATTTTTATCTTGTCATTGAGTTAAAGATGGAGGAAAATGCACTAAGGCCTAGGGTTACTACACCTTAGTGAGTCGTTTTCCCCTAGGGTTTGATGGTTGAAGCCTTGGCTCAACAACACTTCACCATCAAAACCTCTTGTCTTTAGCCCTAGTATTATCATTTAGTTCCTTCAACTTTTGCCACTATCTTAACTCCATTTTCCCTATGAATGCACTAGTCTAAGACCTTTTGCCTGAGTGTTTTTTATCACAATTTCCAAAATCATTGAACAACTACTAACACCTTCTAACCCTAACCTACTAACTTTATTGCTTCCATTATCCACCTGAGTTATATTTATACTTTGCAGCATTTTAGCCTCTTTAAGCAATTGAAAGATCGATTAATGCATAGTGGTCTTTGCTTCTAATGAATGTTAGCATTGTAACATTGATGATAAATTGTTTTTGCTCATTGTGAAGCTTCTTTGAAAGCATTAATTGTGAAGTGACGTATTGTGATTATTGCTATTGTACCTCATTGATTTGCTTCATCAATATTATTGGTCAATTGCTTTATATCAGAAAGTCCTTGATTATATGAAGTACTAACCAGCAAGTGATCTTGCAAACATATAGTTTTCTTGTTGCTTTGTTCCGGGCATGTACACTTCTGGTTATCATTATCTTTATTGGTTGTTTAGCCGAACTTTCTAATCGATGGTGACTTGTGAGGGGGAAACTTTTACTTAGCCATAAGCCTTTGCCTTCTCAAAACCCCAGGTCACCGGGGACGTCTCCCTTGGGCCTACCACCCGAAATAGAAAGAGTTATCCTATTGAGGTGACAATGATAGGATAGTCTCCTCTTGCATCAGTTTGTCTTCATTACCTTCCTTTCATCCTTCAAGGTACAAACTGTGCGATAAAATTTTGGCGCCGTTGTCGTGGAACACTGAGTCAATTCTCCTCAAGACGACACTTTTCGATAAGCCTTCCCTCAAGATTCCTTATCTTACAAAGCTTACCTGGCAACTCCACTAAGGGTGATTCCCTTTATCTTTTTGGTAATTTCAAGAAAATTATTTGGCGACTCCACAATCCACAAGGAGGTATAATAACCCTCCTCAATCCTTCAGAAAAAAGCCTCCCCAAAACTCTCTTGTGGTAAAATCACTCTTCGGAGGAACTCTTCCTTTAAACACAATGTCTAGCACAGGAACTCAAACCAACAATCCAAACCAAGTCAATAACCAAAGACAATGGTCATCCAGTCTTTTCAAACCGCTAGACATGTCAGCTATACCAGGCTACCCTAGGCAGATGCCATCCAAGTATGAAAAGTGGCTGCCTAAGTTCACCGGTATTGATGCAATCAATGTCAAAGACCATATGAGCAATTTTGGGGCGTTTTTTCAGCTTCAACCCGTCAGTGATGATGCTGAGGATTTAGTCATGAAATTGTTCTCTGCTACCCTCCTTGATGCTTCAAGACATTGGTACCATAGTCTCCCTGATGGCAATATTAAAACCATGGATAAATTGGAAGAGGCCTTTCTCAAAAGATGGAGTATCAAAGAAGACCCCAACATGCTATTGACTAGGTTGAATACCCTCTGGAAACAAGATAATGAGACCATTAGAGAATTCCACACTAGGTTTGAGACCCTATTGCAGAAGATCCCTGTGAGCCATCATCCAACCAATAATTTCCTTGTTTACATCTACACCAAAGCTTTTACTGGTCAACTAGGGTATCTCCTCAGGGATAAAAACCCCCAAACAATCCAAGAAGCTCAAGAGTTAGCTACCAAGATTGAAGACAACCTTGACTCATCCAAAATTGAGCCTTTCTCAAACCCAAGGGTCAAAATGGACATTAAACCCAAGATAGTCCACAATGTTGAGCCTTCCTCAGATATTTGCGCCAGCCTAGCAAAGTTGCAAATGACCATGGATGGCATGATGAAAAATCAAGAACTAATGATGAATAGGATTGTCAACCTGGAAAGAGCCCAGAGCCAAGCACCAAGGGTCCCATACAAAGGCCAATTCCAAAAAGGGAACCAAGTTTATAGACGAAAGAATGATCAAGAGGTTCCTAATACTTTAGCTCCTACAAACGTCGTGGATGAAAACCATTGGTGTTTGCAGTGTAGTGAAGCACACTAGGAACATGAGTGTCCCTACAACAATGGAGGCCATGACCAAGTAAACAATGTAGGCCATGTTATAGAAGGCCCCCAGATTTGCCTAAATATCACTCCTGAGGAACATCGAGAGAGCATAAAAGAAGTAGCCAAGAAAGCTAGAATGGAAGTAATAAACAACTTAGACCAGGAATCAAAAGAGAAGTTGAAAAAACAAGAATTTCAGGTATATAGATGAAAGAAGCTAAACCAACCTATCTCTACCAATCCTGCGGTAACTCAAACAAAGCCTCCACCTTTGGGCATTCTCCTTCCTAAAACATCCAAAACTGAAAGAATGGACTTAAACTTTGACTTCGAAGGGACATTATCCAAGATGCACGTGACTATCCCTCTGAGAGAAGTCATTAAAGTACCATCTGTTAAAGAAAGATTTGGCAATTTCTTCAAGGGATCAGATGGACCAATGGACCCGCCTATCATGTTACAAGCTGATCACTTTAGGGTCCAGTATGATGAACACCCACCTTTCTTCATGACTTTGCTATTGAATAACAAGAGCCTCAACAATTACATGTTGGATTCAGGGCTAAGTTGTAGGAAACACCCCACCCCCTCGGTTTCAGGCAGGAAACCAGTACAAAACTCGGAAATCAGTACGGTACGACCAGGAAACGCCCCCGGTCGTACTGTACGGCGTTTCCCGATTTGGAAACGTCGTACGATACGACCGACAGCGTTTCCTGGCCGTACCGGCCCGTACGGCCAGCGTTTCGGGCGTCTTTGAGGCGAAATAAGGAAAAAAAAGGGGGCCATGGGGCCCCCAAACAGTCAAATATATATTTTTTTGTGTTTTTTTGTGTTTTTCTTGCATCATTATTGCATTTTTTTTGCATCATTATGTTTTTCTTGCAATATGTCTTATTTTTAAAAAAACTATATATATATATATATTTTAATTTTTTTATATACGGCGTTTTCTCGAACGTTTCCATTTTTTGGGGCCCTCTTTCGTACCGTCCCAGTTTCGGAAACTTGGAAACGTTTCCCCATTTCGTGCAACTTAGATTCAAGGGTTGGTGCTAACATGATGTCTCTCAAGGTCATGCAACAATTGGGCCTAAAAGTCACACGACCTTACAGAAATGTGTGTGGCTTTGAGTCTAGAGCCATACCCACACATGGGGTGATTAAAAATGTGGAAGTTTGCCTTAAAGAATACCCTGAGAGAGTGATCCACGTTGACATAGTAGTAGTAGACGTCCCAGATGTGTGGAGGATGTTGTTGTCTAGAAAATTTGCCTCAATGTTGGGTGGTACCCTTGAGATGGACCTCACTTATGTGAATATACCTTTGAACAGTGGAACAATAGGCCATCTCCCGAATATGCCAATGACCAGAACCCATGTGCGAGAAACTAGTGATCCCATCAAAGATGACAAAGCACATGAGCAAATCATGGAAAGTCTTCCTGAATTTTCTCCCGATGATATGCCCTTTGCAACAGAGGAAGACTTTGATCAGATACAATGGCCCAAGAGAGAAGAATACCAACAACTTCTAGACAAGTATAAAGACAAAGAAGTTGAGGTTGTAAGATTACTAAAGAAGGGAGAAAGTGATATATTGATTCGACCTTCCTAGCAAGAAGTCTTTATAGCATAATCCCACCCTCCTCCCTCTGCACAATACACCAGGGTTGTTCAGGAAACAACCAAATTCAAAATCAGAGTACATGGAAGGGGACGTAGTATGGATGTGGGATACCAAGAAAGGGGAGCCTACTAATGTCAAAGGAAGTACTCAGTTTTGGCTTGGACCTTTCAAAGTTGGAAGAAAGTCAATTGATGACTCTTATTACCTATCTACATTGGAAGGAAGAAGGCACCCATTACCAGTCATCGGGAACCTCCTCAAGCCCCACCAAGGTAGGGGAACTTGACTTCACAAGTAAGTGCAGGTAAGTAGTTAGGCATTTGCATTCATTGTATATACCATTTTCATTTCATGCTAGAGTAGTTTGCTTTCACATTTGTACATATGCTTATTTTTTATATATACATATGAGTTAGGGGTTATATCACCACCCCAAATGATCGCTAATAGTGTTATGTTGAGATCAAGCAGGTTACAGGTTATGCCAGAGATGCTGAGGTTCTCATGTGCTCTATAATGAGCACATGTCCCCGAGTTGGAGCCAGATGTTATCCCCTAGTTTAGGGATAACTAAGGAGATTATATCTCGAGGCCCACAGGTCCTAGGCATGGAGTACCGAGAGACAAATCGACTTGAGCATGGCCTTGGAGGGCCCATCTTTTCTTCCTTCAGCGCCTCCACTTTGTCAACAACAGCAGTATCCATCACCTCGGCCTGGTCTTGTAGCAGAAGTGGATCTTGCTCCATGAGGTAATGAGTCTAGGTATCATGGTATGTGTCATTCTGATCCTCAAAACCTTTGAATATGTGCATTTGATTCTTTTTGTTTCTAACGGGTGCTTGGATCTTATGCCTATCAACTTGACCATATCTGTGGGGGATGACAGGATGCCCTAGTAAGCTTGTGCCCATAGATTTTGAGTTGCCACTAGGGGGATTCATGAGAAGCCATCGTTCTCTCCAACCATACTTACCACTTTCGATCTTTCTCCTGCTCATCCATCCTGTTACATTAGTCAGGGCATTGGGTTGGCCAAATATTTAAGGGTTGCACCTTACCTTGTGGGAAGAAGTGGCTAAAGGCCTAGAGGGTTAAAGCAGCTGGCAAAAGATAGAAGCCTAAAAATGAAACCTCGAGATGTTTCGCCCAAGGATCCCCAAGAAAGCAGTAAAAAGATTCTCAGCAAGAAACAGAGGGACCCATAAAAAGTAATAAAACAAGACCTAGTCAGAGGATAGGGGTCTAATCACGAGCCAGCCTATTAGGTCCATGGGCATCTAGCAGTATGACACTACTAGTAGTTGGTTACCACGCCGAGGTAGTGGCTCTTGGTGGCATAGCCAAGAGAAAGGGGGTCTCATCACGAGCCAGCCTTCTCATTTTCGTGAAAGTGCTTGTGGGTAACAATGCCACCACTAGTCACCACGCCAAGGCAGTGTCCCCTGATTAGCTTCTTGAAAGAAAAAAGCAATAAGAATAAAGATAAAAGGCATGAATGGGCTTGGAAACATTTGCATCCATGACAGGTGTAGCTCGCCCTCTACAGAGACACCCACAGGTAAGCCATGCATTTCCCTGCTATCACTGCACCCCTTGTCCAGACATCCCTTACCACCTCATCCACTTGTTAATGTTTAAGCCATTATTATAGATGTTTGCTTTTCATTAGATAACAATAGCATAATCCAAGATCACTGAGAAATACACAATCACAAGAGACACAGCATTTATCCTGGGAAACCCTCTAGGGGAAGAAAACCCAGCAAAACTTCCTTAATATAAATAGCCAATACAATGCCAAGAGATCTTTTATGCTAATACAGAAATTCCTCTCCTAGATATGCGCTAGCCTCCTTTATTTATACAAGTCTAGCACGTCTGAAGTGCCTCTTCACTGGCAGGGCCGACTTCTCAAACTGGGTGGGTAAACCCACCTTTATTATATTTCTGGGTCTCTTTAATATCTACTAGGGCCGACTTCTTATTCTGCCTATTAGAATTGTCTTTTGACCAATCCACAAAAGGGGATTTGGTCCTATTACAATAACCGACATGATCAATCCACAATGGGGATTGATCCTATGAATAATNATCCAAGATCACTGAGAAATACACAATCACAAGAGACACAGCATTTATCCTGGGAAACCCTCTAGGGGAAGAAAACCCAGCAAAACTTCCTTAATATAAATAGCCAATACAATGCCAAGAGATCTTTTATGCTAATACAGAAATTCCTCTCCTAGATATGCGCTAGCCTCCTTTATTTATACAAGTCTAGCACGTCTGAAGTGCCTCTTCACTGGCAGGGCCGACTTCTCAAACTGGGTGGGTAAACCCACCTTTATTATATTTCTGGGTCTCTTTAATATCTACTAGGGCCGACTTCTTATTCTGCCTATTAGAATTGTCTTTTGACCAATCCACAAAAGGGGATTTGGTCCTATTACAATAACCGACATGATCAATCCACAATGGGGATTGATCCTATGAATAATATATCAATAATAATAAGAATACTCTTTGCAATTACATTATTTCAACACCACTCACATGGCTTGGATTTGATTTCTCCCAGAAACACCCCACATCCAGTGAGCAATTTCCCAATAGGACGCCCTGTCACTTCTTCCAAACTTGGCTTGCAGATTAGTATAATGTCTTTGAGCACTTGTCCGGGTAAAAGGGATTTTATGCACATGCTTAATAATATTGATGATTAGATGTGATTGGCATTGCTATGATCCCTGTGATTTATGAGCCCATGTAGGGTGTATCTGTTGATGTGCAGGACCATACCCAACAGACAGGTACCATTATGGACAGGTACACATGGGGAGATGATTAGTTCGGACCTCCATGGGGCTGAAAGCCCATCAAATGGATGTTGAGACCCCACCAGGGGGCAGAGGCAGATCATAGGGTTTGCATCGAAGAAGAGGAGGACGTTCCACCAGAGGCAGCTCAGCAGACCTATACCCAGGGGGATTGTGCCCTTTCCACCAGGACGTTGGCTATAGTTTTTCTACTTGCATTTTGTGAATGAAATTTGCTGGAATAAACCCTAGGAAATAAGCACATGGTGTCCTTATTTTAATTCCCTGCTAAGATTGTGCCAAAGAGTTTTTTACCTATTGGAGACATTGTTAGGGCCTTTCCATTGCAACACCCTACCTTTTCTCTTCAATCCTAGCCTTTTTTATCTTGTCATTGAGTTAAAGAAGGAGGAAAACGCACTAAGGCCTAGGGTTACTACACCTTAGTGAGTTGTTTTCCCCTAGGATTTGATGTTTGAAGCCTTGGCTCAACAACACTTCACCATTAAGACCTCTTGTCTTTAGCCCTAGTATTATCATTTAGTTCCTTCAACCTTTGCCACTATCTTGACTCCATTTGCCCTATGAATGCACTAGTCTAAGACCTTTTGCCTTCGTGTTTTTTATCACAACTTCCAAAATCATTGAACAACTGCTAACACCTTCTAACCCTAACCTACTAACTTTATTGCTGCCATTATCCAAATGAGTTGTTCAAACTGTAATCTGTAGGTTTGAAGCTTGGCATCTTTACCTTCTCATTACCTTCATAACTGCTAATGAATTTGTCCCACATTTCTTTGGCAGGTTCTAAGTGCATAACTTTTACAAATTATGCTTCTACAAGTCCACTTAGAATAGCATTCATAGCCTTAGCGTTGAAGCTGAATTCTAGATTGTCATCCTTATTAGCTAGTACAACTGGCTTTACATAACCAGTCTCTACCACATCCCAAACATCAGCACCTAAAGCCATTATGTAGGTTCTCATCCTAACTTTATAGAAGGCAAAGTTTGTCCCTTTGAACAGGGGAGCCTTATTGGTTGAAGTTCCTTCATGACTTGTCATGTTTAAGCTTATTGATCTACCTTTAAATAAAAGGACCCGCTCTAATACCAATTGTTGGAAATACTAAGACAACTGAGAGGGGGGGGTGAATCAGTTGTTACTGTGCTTAAACAATTTTATCCCTATTAAAATGTTATTAACCTTCTTCAAGTGATCATCGAGATTATCCAAGTCATGAACAGCAGAAATAATAAACATCAATCTCACACATGATATACACAGAGACAGATATTCATGAGGAAACCCATAAAGGAAGAAAACTTCTTCTTGGAATGATAGGCAGTCTTTTAAGTTCTGTACATCATCTTTCTTTGAGCACCAATTCAAAATGAGGCTACAACCTCTTCTTTAGCAAGCTGCAACTTGCTGAGAGCACCAACTCTCTGGTTTCTCTAGCACCCACTAGAAGGAAGCACCAACTCTCTGAGTGTTCCACCACCAACTTCCAGTCACACAGGCACCAACTGGATGGAAGCACCAACTTCCAGTCACATAGGCACCAACCTGTATAACAGAGAACAATTGTTCTCCCTTGCACCACCCTACCACCCTGGTTTTTTTGGCTTCAACCAGATGGAAGCTACAACTTCCTATGTTCAAGCACCCACTTGAAACTCTGAGGACAATTCCTCCCTAGCACCACCCTACCACCCTGTTTTCTAAAACTTTGCTTGAATAATACTTTACAATAATACAGACATTTCAACGTTTACCAGTTCTGCTTTGTTCTGCAATTATGGTCTGGTTCTGTCTATTCATGCTCGGCTCCACTTCTTGTTTCTTTCCATCTGCTCTTCCTCTATTCTTCTCATGCTCTTAGATTCTCGTATAGTTTGTTGTTTTCACCATTTATGCTCTGTCCATCTTGTGTTCTTCATCTCTGCATCTCTCACACTCTGTTCATGCTCTCTACTTGATTATATACAGTTCAACTTGTTTCACCGAGAAATAGCAACCTTCCTCTATCTCGGCATATTTCTTTTATTCATGCTCTCATCATCTGTTACACTAACTGAATCGTAACTGATCAAGAAATCACGAGATGAAACAGCAACCCTTCGATCAGATTCAGTTTGATCAGCGTCGTTGGATTATACTCTAAGGTGGAGCCTAGCAATGTTAACTCCTTACCCTATCTTCCGTTGATGTGACCATGGGCGATGCTATCATGTGACCATGCGATTGCGGGCGCAGCCAAAGGTGGTTTGAGGGCAACCCGCTTTTCGCCTCGCAATTCACTACGAGCCTCCATGCGTCCTTTCTCCAAAATCGTGGTTTCGATTGCGGCCCGCTCATGAAAAATTAAGACACGAGCATGTTCTAGACCCGCAATGCGAGGGGACTGTCGATCTTATGATCTTGACGGTGCTACTGAAGTGACGGTTCAGATCTGTCCACTCAAGTCTGCGGATCAGATCTACCCTTCCTAAATCAACGACTGAGATTTACTTTGTGATCCGAGCTCTTGGAGTTTCAAATCTCAGACCTCGCTTTTCCCATACGCCAAACTTCTAGAGTTGACAATCCATTGATGCGTGTCTCACTTCGGGAATTTGACATTTCAACCAAATCAGATGGTTTATTTCACGGAAACAAATCATTGGTTAGATTTGATCCTTACACTCATCCTTTCATTATTCAATCTGACGGCTAGGACTTAATCAAACATTGATATGGACGGTTGTCGGAACTTCACCCTTCGGAACTTCGGGATTTCAACTTTTCAAACTTACACTATCCTTCCACTGTACTATGATCAACGGTTGAGAATACACCCGAAGTGATCTTTCAGATTGGACGACTCGTGTCCTTGTTGACGTGGTCTGCCACACGTCCTTGCTGACATGGTCTGCCACATATCCTTGCTGACGTGGTGTGCTGACATGATCTCCCATATGTCCTTTGCTGACGTGGTCTTCCACATGTCCTTGAGGACGAGGTTTGTTAACGTAATCAGCTGACGTAGATCTCCCTGATCTAATGGTCATTGTATGTTCTCCAAATCCGATGGTCCTTATTCATTTCGGATTTCCGGCTCTCCGGGCTTCAAGTTTTTCAAATCTCAAACCAAAAAATCTGAAGTGAGATTTTTCCGGAGCTTAACCTCCTTGCATCTTTATACCCGAACTAAATGTTGTTTGTCGATCATGATCTTGGATCGATGTCCCGATCTGTCTACGATGCAGCTCTTCTAGCTTATCCTATCCTTCCACTTAGAATGATCCAACGGCTGACGAAAATTCGCATAAATGAGATCTCAGATCTTTTACCTCGCTTATCCTATCCTTCCACTCGAAATGATCCGACGCCTGACGGGAATTCGAATTTGATCCGACGGCTAAAGGTTATTCAGGTAATCGAACTCTCATCCCTTTTACCTCGCTTAACCTATCCTTCCACTTTAAAATGATCCGACGACTGATGGGAATTCGGGTTTGATCCTACAGCTGACAAGTATTCGGATAATCTAATTCTCAACCCTTTAGCCCCGCTTATCCTATCCTTCCACTTAAAGTGATCCGACGGTTGTGAAGATTCTCGAAGAAGATCAACGATCAAGGCTGGTTGCAGAACCACAACTTGAGAGTGATTTAACTCGTCACCAAAACTCCACAATTTGAAGTTTTGTGTCATTGGTGATTCAATCACAATCATCGATCTTCGAGGCTATAAGATCTGACGGTCCTGACTAATTGCGGGATTGGAACTGGCGCGATATTTAATTCTCCTTCCGATCTCTGCAATCTATCCCTACCATTGATCTGGCGATTGCACAACCAACGGTCACAACTCAATCCGACTTAATCTGATCGCTTGTTGGATCAATCACAGTCGTCGATAACCGAGTCTATGAGATCTGACGATCTAGACCAATTGCGGGATTGGAACTAGCAAGATCTTTAATTCTTCTTCCGCTCCCCGCAATTCATCCCTGTCATTGATCTGGCTTGCAGATCCGACGGTCACAATCCTCCAACAGTCCTCAAGCCCACAGTCACTCATATGACCGACGTCCATTATATGAGACGATCAACACTGTCAATTTCTTGATCGGACGATTGCTGAAGCTTCTCACCCTGAGCTTATGCTTTTCCTTTCGAGCTTTGATCTCTGCATACTGTTCGCTCCTCCTCCTGAGCTTATGCTTTTCCTATTTGCCATCATCGTTGTTGTTCTTGCCATCAATGACAAGCACACTCTTCCTGTAAAATATGCCAACATCTCATTGTTCATCTTGCTTCCATTCCATTTTGCTCTTGGAGAGCTTGGAGCAATTGATTGTTACAACCTCTCCCTTTTTCAATAAGAAAGGCTTTGGAGGAATCTTAGAGTGCAAGATTGTGTCTTGGTGTTCCATGCATATGAGGTGATTTGTTCCTTGGATATTGTTGTGGAATATTGAGTAGTTTGCTTGAGTAAATTAGTTTGATTAGATAGGTTTAGCAATAGTGTAGTTGTTGGCCTAAATGTGTTGTATTTGCTAATGATATAAACTTTGTTGTGTTGTTGGTTTATGCAATCCATTATCTACTCTAGTCTCACATTTTGTTCAAAGTTTGCAGGTTGCTTCAAGAGCTTTGTTGGGATAGATTTGAGCAAGAATCTACCCTCATAGCTTACTAAAACTTCATAGTCTTTCCTCTTCTATTTTCTGTTATTATATCATTCATATTTTGGTTGCTAACTCTCTTAGATAGGTCATTTAAATACATAATTTTTTTTATATTTGTATGCAGAAAATTTATGTTGCAAAATAGAAATTTTTTTAACATTTTTGGGTGTGTTGCAGCATTTCCAACAAGCAATAGCTTGCTAGTTTTTGAAGGTTCTCGCCAGATCAAGGATTTATGCTGCCCATTTTCAGTCACAACACACTCCAAAGGCCCCCCTTTTGATGTGGTAACGGAACCCCTTCTTTTCTCTACCTTTCTAAGCATTCTAAGCAAGCCCAAAGGGGGTCCCCAAGTGGCTTGTCTTCTCTTTTATTTTCTGTTATTGTAAACATAGTTAGTGTCTACATCTTGGGTGAGAGTTTGGCAAAGCCACCCCCCAAAATCATAGGGCTAGGGTGTGTATTTAATTTTCTGCAATTTTTTCATTCTTTTGCCCCACTTGTCATTAGGACAAGGTTGTGTGGCAAGGATTGCTTTAGTTTTAGTTTAGCTATTTCATTTCCAACCCCTTTTGACACAAAATAAGAAGGCTTGCCTTTACCTTGTATCATTGTGAGTGGTTTGTAGCTCTTGCTTTCCATTTCAAGTTTTGTTTCACTTATTGCTTTCCATTTGAAGTTGGCCTAGCCAACCCCCATATAGTTGTTGATCTTATGGTAGCTGCGAGAGGTATTTACCTCCACATGTAAACCTGACGAGGATAGAATACTCTAAGAAGCAAGAAGAAACCCTAATGAGTTGGCTAATAACCCTAGAGAACTTGTCGGCTCAAGAAGATAATTTATATTAGGTTATTAGCCTCCAAGAGAAGAAGTAAGCCAGAAATAATAATATATACTGAACAGACAGATACCCAGAATGAGAAGTCGGCCCAGGCAGTTAGCCAGAATTAGTATAAATACAGGAGGCCAGTTCTCATTCTGGCAGGCAGTCTCAGAATTGCAGAGCAACACTTGTGCACACTGCAGTTGCCCAGTTTCTGCGCAGGTTTGGAGGAGAGTTGTCGTTGCAGCTGTTGCAGCTAGCAGTTATGCTTGGACTATCTCTTGGCTAGGGTTTGGAATATCCAATCAGCTCTTGTTGATGCACTATCCTTGGGGAAAGGTGCGCTACCCTTTGATTGGCTATCTAGCCTAGGGTTTGCTTCTGGAGTGATTCTCTGTCAAGGTTAAGGTGCTCGAAGGGTGGCTTCGGCCTATGGTTGGGTCACAAGGGTATTGTCAATGGTAAAACGAGTACATCCACCTATATTCTAACAAGTTCTGGGCCCACACCTCCTTCATTCAGTCTAAACAATGGAAGGAAACATAGCCGCTAGGATATTGAGCTCGCTGAGGAACTGTCGCTAGGGTTAGTAGCAGAAGCAGCTTCCAAGACACTGCCACTAGGGTTACTAGCAAGAGCAGTTGCAGAAATCCTAATCCTCTCGTTAAGGCACCTTAAGTGAATGGATTGACCTAATCTTTGAATAGATCAATGAGCCCTACCCTAGCGCATCTCCCGATACTCTCGGAAAGCCAAGACGTGAAGATTGAGTTTTTGGTCAAATCTAGGGTTGACCAAGTCAAAGCAGCCATGACTTACTCTATGAAGTCAGAGAACAAGTTAGATGGAGCTTCTAACTTCAGAGAGTGGAAGACAAGGATTGATCTCATCCTTGCCAAGAATAAAATGTTGGATATCGTGAAAGGAAAGATCGTGAAACCAGAGTTTGAAGAAGAAAACGAGAAGGAACCGCTAAACGTTGCAGCTATGGAGAAGTTCAAAGACAGTGACATCAATGCTATGAGTATCATAGTGGAATCTATAAAAAACCACTTAATACCCTACATCTCCCATCTTGACTCATCGAAGAAGATGTACGATGCCCTAACAAATCTCTTCTCTGTCAGAAACATTGGACAAGTAATGAGTCTGAAGAATGAGCTCCGTAACATGAAGATGAATGATGATGACAGCATAACATCATACTTTGTGAGAATCTCTCATTTAAGAGATCAACTACAAACTATTGAAGAAATCGTTTCAGAGAAGGAATTGGTAAACATAGTACTCAATGGTCTTCCCAAGACGTGGTATGCATTTGCGCAAGCATGAACACAAGGAAGGAGTATCCGACAATTGAAGAACTTTGGACTTGTTGTGCTCAAGAAGAATCAAGGATCAGTGCAAAAGAGAAACCCCAAAAGAAGTACGATGATCAAGCCTTCACAGCAAGATTCAAGAATTCTAGGAACAAAAGGAAGTTTGGTTCATGGAGGAAGCCAAATCAAGAGAAAGACATTTCAGAAGTACAATGCTTCAACTGTCGAAAGTATGGCCACTACAAGGATCATTGTCCCAAGCTAAAGAAAAGGAAGAAGAAACACGAAGCATCAGTTGCCGAAGAAAAGGAACCTACAAAGAAGACTAAGCAAGATGAAAGAGACTTCTTCTTCTAAAGGTAACAATA